>CM029021.1:173630232-173726874 GCA_016801055.1 Panax notoginseng
CAAGTAACAATGTGACGCCCCCAAAATTAGGTATACATCACCCATCTTGGGTCGTCAGATACATAGTACAGAATACAAATACAACTTAATAATACAACTGTCGTGTACAATACGACAAAACATAAACTGTGAGTTTGAATACAAATATTATCTTCTAGAGAGTATTCATACTCAAAAGGAGTCCTCATTACATTTATTAACACACCATTACATAGAATAGTGAGGACTACTAACTAATACTATCATTCGGACCATCACTCCGTACCCCGACTTGTCCCAGCTACGTTCTCATTTCCTGAAGAGAACAGTGAAAGAAAGGGTGAGCTCAACTAGCCCAGTAAGAAATATTATGACTAAGATAATGCAGAATAAATTATCATTAGCCTTCAACAATGTTAAACTGATAAAATATAATAGACATCAAGTTTAACTGTCGGAACAAGCAATCCATTAAAAGAGTCAAGTAGAAAATAAACTCTACTATCTTTTATGATTTAAAAAGGTTTTCAACACTGTGATCGCTGAGACTCAGCTTAATAAAATAATCCACATCATCGAATCACCCCTGCACTACGGCCAAGGATATTCGTATATTCATTAATGGTCATGATCATGCCAACAACTGTCCATCAATGCACTACGGGCCAATGAGGACTTTTACCACATCATTTGTAACATTACGGTCATGATTATACCGAATAATCCCTGGTCATAATCATACCAAGTCCATCTATGCACTACAGCCACAGATGACTTTCAACATTTTATAAACATGAGGATGATGACAATGATATAAGAATTCAATAAAACAAGTTCAAGAATTAATTTATCCAGAAATTAACAACGTCCAAATTGTCAACATGATACTGCATTTGTGGAGTAAAATTCAAGAATGCTTAGAAGAATATTTTCTTGAAAAGATACTGGATGAAACGCAACTATCAAGGATATTCCACAAATTTCATGGAGTATAGAAGTCAAAACTTAACCAACTGAGTATAATAAAGAATGGAATAACAAAAGAAATCACCATGCATGCGATAGACCGCACAGACAGGTTATTCCAACAGAATAATAAATAATGGAACCAGGTCCGGCGTAAACGCACAGACAGGATATTCCGACAGAATAATAAATAATGGAACCAGGTCCGGTGTAAAACACACAGACAGGATATTCCAACAGAATAATAATAAAAACGGAACCAGGTCCGGTGTAAAACACACAGACAGGATGTTCCAACAGAATAATAAACGGAACCAGGTCCGGTGTAAAACACACAGACAGGATGTTCCAACAGAATAATAGAAGAATGTCACCAAGTATAGGGTAGACCGCGTATACTGGTTATTCCAACAAATAATAACGAATGGAATAACAGAAGTTCTCTTCATGAATATAAAAAATAATATTCCCTACCTTAAAAGAACTGGATATTGAAAAGTGATGTAGCAGAATACTTTTAGTCTCTCTCTCTCTTATTCTCTCTATACTTTCTCTCTCTATAGCTTGAATGAATCGTGAAAAATAATGAAGCCCTAGGCCTCTATTTATAGAAAAACTGAGGGTGGCTCTTGGTCTTAACGAAGGGTCAAATGACTCTTGGTCTTAACGAAGGTCAAATGACTCTTGTAATATTGAAGGGACAACTACTATTGACGAAAGTAATTACTATTGACCAAGGTAAATACTATTGACGAAGGTAATTACTATTGACCAAGTAAATACTATTGACGAAGGTAATTACTATTGACCAAGGTAATACTATTGACGAAGGTAATTACTATTGACGACGAATTACTATTGACGACGGTAATTACTATTGACGAAGAGACTCTTTAGATGATGACATATGGCCCCCCATAAAATAACCAAACTTACCACAACGTCTCAATAATAAACATATTATACAGATGATACTATGACAATAATTTAAGAGATATGATGCAGCAATTACTGTAGCAATAATTGAGTATAGCTGAGTGACTTCTCACGTAAGCATCAATAATCAATACCGTGTGCTACTATGCAACCACGCGTATTACTGTACTTTTACTACCGAGTAGTTCAACAGTTTTAACGGTTTTAACGGTAACACCTCAGCCGTTATTTTTATAGAAAGATAATTCTGTCGTTTTCTCAATCCGACAATAATTCCGTTGTGGGGTCCACCAATGATTGTGCCGTCGTACGAATATTCCCCGACAAAAAGAATATTCTCCGACCAAACGAATATTTTATAACAACTTGCTTACTTTGCAAAATTTATAAATATTACCCACAACTATAACATTATATCAAATTAACTCCATAATATTCAAAAATGATATTTATAGAAAATTCATCTTTATTTATAAAAGTTGGGGTCTTACAACCTCCCCTTCTTATGAAATTTCGCCCTCGAAATTAGGGTACGTACCTGGTATGTCGAAGAGGTAAGGATACCTTGATTTCATTTCTGATTCTAACTCCCAAGTCATTTCCTCAACATCGTGGTTTCTCCACAAAACTTTGACTTGAGGTATAACCTTGGAGCGTAGAATATGTTCCTTCTTATCCAAGATTTGAACAGGAACTTCTTCATACGTCAAATCCTCCGCTATTTCGTCCGGTTCTAACTCAATAATGTGGTTCGGGTCTTCCACATATTTGCGTAACATGGATATGTGGAAAACGTTATGAACACGAGACATACTTGGCGGTAAAGCGAGTCTATAAGCCACAGTTCCTACTCGATCGAGGATTAAAAATGGACCGATGAATCGAGGATTTAGCTTCCTCTCTTTCCAAATCTCGTAACTCCTTTCCATGGAGCAACACGTAAGAACACATGATCTCCTACATCAAATTCCACGTCCTTTCGATGAAGATCAGCATAACTCTTTTGTCGATCTTGTGAGGTTTTTATACGTTGTCGGATCGTTTGAATCTTTTCTGTAGTCATACGTACCAACTCCGGTCCCAACAACGTTGCTTCGCCCACCTCATCCCAGCATACTGGAGAACGACATTTTCTTCCATACAATGCTTCGAATGGAGCCATGCCAATACTTGCTTGATAACTGTTGTTGTAGGAAAACTCCACCAATGGTAAGAACTTGTCCCAACTTCCTTGAAGTCAAAGACACAGAGTCTTAATAGATCTTCAAGAGTTTGAATAGTCCTCTCTGATTGTCCGTCCGTCTGAGGATGATATGCTGAACTAAATCGTAACTCCGTGCCCATAGCTTTTTGTAAACTAACCCAAAATCGTGAAGTGAATCTTGGGTCTCGATCAGAAACTATGGATACTGGCATACCATGCAGTCTTACAATCTCGTTTATGTACATACGAGCAAGACGTTCAAGTGTATAAGTTTCTCGTATCGGTAAGAAATGAGCAGACTTGGTCAATCTATCAACAATGACCCAAATCGCATCAATACCTTGAGAAACCCTAGGAAGACCGGTAACGAAATCCATGGTAATGTGCTCCCACTTCCATTCTGGAATTTCAAGTGGTTGCAATGGACCTTTTGGTACTTGATGCTCCGCTTTGACTCGTTGACAAGTTAGACACCTTGAGATAAACAACGCTATCTCTCTCTTCATATTGCTCCACCAAAATGTATGACGAAGATCATGATACATTTTGGTACTTCCAGGATGGATTGCAAACGGTGTGTTGTGCGCCTCCATCATGATTTCATACTTTAAATCAGGGTTGTTAGGAACACAAAGTCTGGAGTTGACTCGAAGTATTCCTTCCTCATCGATTCTTGCTTCCGGCATAGCACCTTCTTGCACTTTCTTCCTCATACGCATCAGCTCCAGGTCTGTAGCTTGAGCAGCTTTAACTTTATCGATTAAAGTCGGTTCTACTCGTATATTCGCCATCATCACATGGGTCCCTGGAGTCTTCAACTCTATCTCCATCCTTTGCAAGTCACACAAAATGGGCCTTTGCGTTGTTAATATTGCACTTGTACCCGCATATGATCTTCTACTCAATGCGTCAGCTACCACGTTCGCTTTTCCAGGATGGTATTGAATGGTATGATCATAATCTTTCAACAGTTCAAGCCAACGTCGTTGTCGCATGTTGAGTTCCTTTTGAGTGAAGAAATATTTGAGGCTTTTATGATCCGTAAAGATCTCCACTTTCTCCCCATACAAGTAATGCCTCCAAATTTTAAGTGCAAAGACAACAGCTGCCAACTCTAGATCATGAGTAGGATAATTCCTCTCATATTCCTTGAGTTGTCTTGATGCATAGGCTATGACTTTTCCATGTTGCATGAGAACGCATCCCAACCCTTTGCTCGAAGCATCACTGTAGATGACAAATCCCTCCGAGCCAGATGGTATTGTTAGAACAGGTGCTGAAATGAGTCTCCTCTTGAGTTCTTGAAAACTCTGCTCACATTCTTCGCTCCAACCAAACTTTGTATCTTTCCGAGTCAGCTGAGTTAATGGAGTAGCGATTCGAGAAAATCCTTCCACGAATCTCCGATAATAACCAGCTAAACCAAGAAAGCTACGTACCTCGGTCACTGATTTAGGTTGCTCCCAGCTTTGAATAGCTTCAATCTTTGCCGGGTCAACAGATATTCCACGACTTGATACTACGTGCCCAAGGAATGCTACCTCTTCCAGCCAGAACTCGCATTTCTTCAACTTGGCATAAAGTTTGTATTCACGAAGCTTTTGGAGTACCAGCCTCAAGTGTTGCTCATGATCTTCACGGCTTTTGGAATAAATAAGGATGTCATCGATAAAGACGACCACAAAGTGATCCAAATATTCCTTGAATACCCTGTTCATCATATCCATGAAGGCAGCAGGAGCATTAGTCAATCCAAAAGACATAACTAAGAATTCATAATGCCCGTACCGAGTTCTAAAAGCCGTCTTTGGAATATCCTCAGTTCTAACCTTCAGCTGATGATATCCAGAACGAAGATCGATCTTTGAAAAGAATTGTGCTCCTTGCAACTGGTCAAACAGGTCATCAATACGTGGCAATGGGTACCTATTTTTGATGGTGACATGATTCAACTCCCGATAATCAATACAAAGTCGCATACTCCCATCTTTCTTCTTCACGAACAGAACAGGAGCACCCCAAGGAGAAGTACTAGGACGAATAAAACCAATGTCTAACAATTCCTGCAGTTGGGTCTTTAACTCCTGAAGTTCAATAGGAGCCATTCGATATGGGGCTTTGGAAATGGGTTTTGTACCGGGTTCAAGGTCGATACAAAATTCAATTTCACGCTCTGGGGGTAGGCCAGGAAGTTCTTCGGGAAATACGTCAGGAAATTTATTAACAACAGAAATATCATTCAAAGCTGACGTATTTTTGTTTAGATCTGTGACATGAGCTAAGAAAGCTTGACATCCGTTTTTCAATAAACGAATAGCTTTATGGCTTGAGATGACAGCGATTGATTTTAATGGTTTGGTTGCTTGAATTCGCATAATAGGTCGATTAGGAATATGAAAGCTAACAACCTTACGAAAACAATCAATTTTTGCATGATGAGTAGTTAACCAATCAATCCCTAGAATCACGTCAAATGCAAGTATTTTTAATGAAATCAGATCGACAGGTAATGTGTGGGTACCAACTTGAACCAAACAAGACTTATAAACCGTGGATGTAATGAAGGTTTCTCCCAATGGAGTTTCAACTGCTAAGTCAAAGTCTAATTTCTCCGGAATCAAATTTAATCGATGAGCGCAAGTAGGAGAAATAAAAGAATGGGTTGAACCGGTATCAAATAAAGTATAGACTTCGTTAGAGTTTATGATAAGCTTACCCGTGATGACCTCATTCGGGTTCCTTGCTTCTGGGAGGTCACAACAAACGCTCTCCCTTGCACAACCGGTTTTGACTTTTCTGGGACGGCCTTTGGTGCCTCCATCCTAGCTGAATTTGTCTTCGGTAAACGACAAAATCGGCTAAATGACCTTCTCTTCCACAATTATAACATGCTTTGGACGGCATCGCGCAGTTTGGACTGATGTGCCCCTCCCCTCCGCATTTGAAACATATGATAGGTGGTCGTTCTCCTTCCTTAACGACAGGTGCTGGTGCTGACGTCTTTCCATCATTGTTGAATCTCCTCTTCTTGAAATGTCCATTCTTATTGTTTTGGCCCTGATTACCACCGAAGTGGTTACCATTTCTGGCCTGTTGATTCCCTCCACGCTTGTTGTCACCGCTTCGATGACTGCTCTCACTGGTATTATCATTTTGCCGGCTGCTCTCTTTTGGTTGCGTTATCTCGTTATCGCGCTCCACCAACTGAGCCCTATTTACAACATCTGAATACAAACACAGTTTATGAGAAACAAGATGTTGACGTATCTCCGGCTTCAAACCTCTTAAAAACATCCGCGTCATTCTTTCTTCATTATCCACCAGGTGGGACGCAAACCGGGATAACTCCGCAAATTTTGCCTCGTACTGCGACACGGTCATATTATTCTGCTCCAATTTGATGAACTCCACCTCCTTCATGTGACGAATACTCTCGGGAAAGTATTTGTCGTTAAACAGATCTTGGAACTTCTCCCAAGACATCTTCAGTGCGGCAGGTTGAGTACGCTTTATCGATTCCCACCAGTAATCTGCCTCTCCTCGCAACATAAAGGCGGCAAAGGGAACCTTTTGCTCCTCGGAGCAACCCAAGACATCAAATATCTTGGTGATCTGCTTTATCCATGTTTCAGCTACAAGTGGTTTGGGTTCTCCCTTAAACTCCGGTGGTCCCAGCTCCTTAAACTGTTTAGCGGTGACCGCCTGAGAGTTTCCAGTATTTCCACCTACGTTGTGGACAGGAGCCGCTTTCACCTGTTGTTGCATGAATTGCATAAAGCCTCTGAACATTTGATCATTCATCATTTGGTCAGTGTTGTTGTTTGCATGAGGATTGACACCTTCCTGATGCACATTATCCTGATTATTGATATGTGGTGAATCAACAGTCGTCTGTGCTCCATTGCTATTCTCAACATTCTCGATGCCATTTTCAGATACTGCCACAAAATAAAAATTAATTGATATGTCATATATTATCCTTATATTATGACCGACCAATTAAATACCATGCAAATAAACTTAGGTATGTCATACTAGCGAAGGAATTCCCCGTCTCTCCCCTCCTAGTTCTATTCTCACATCTTAGCCAGGGATCATATCCCTAAGCTCTGATACCAACTGTGACGCCCCCAAAATTAGGTATACATCACCCATCTTGGGTCGTCAGATACATAGTACAGAATACAAATACAACTTAATAATACAACTGTCGTGTACAATACGACAAAACATAAACTGTGAGTTTGAATACAAATATTATCTTCTAGAGAGTATTCATACTCAAAAGGAGTCCTCATTACATTTATTAACACACCATTACATAGAATAGTGAGGACTACTAACTAATACTATCATTCGGACCATCACTCCGTACCCCGACTTGTCCCAGCTACGTTCTCATTTCCTGAAGAGAACAGTGAAAGAAAGGGTGAGCTCAACTAGCCCAGTAAGAAATATTATGACTAAGATAATGCAGAATAAATTATCATTAGCCTTCAACAATGTTAAACTGATAAAATATAATAGACATCAAGTTTAACTGCAGCGGAACAAGCAATCCATTAAAAGAGTCAAGTAGAAAATAAACTCTACTATCTTTTATGATTTAAAAGGTTTTTCAACACTGCGATCGCTGAGACTCAGCTTAATAAAATAATCCACATCATCGAATCACCCCTGCACTACGGCCAAGGATATTCGTGTATTCATTAATGGTCATGATCATGCCAACAACTGTCCATCAATGCACTACGGGCCAATGAGGACTTTTACCACATTGTTTGTAACATTACGGTCATGATTATACCGAATAATCCCTGGTCATAATCATACCAAGTCCATCTATGCACTACAGGCCACAGATGACTTTCAACATTTTATAAACATGAGGATGATGACAATGATATAAGAATTCAATAAAACAAGTTCAAGAATTAATTTATCCAGGAATTAACAACGTCCAAATTGTCAACATGATACTGCATTGTGGAGTAAAATTCAAGAATGCTTAGAAGAATATTTTCTTGAAAAGATACTGGATGAAACGCAACTATCAAGGATATTCCACAAATTTCATGGAGTATAGAAGTCAAAACTTAACCAACTGAGTATAATAAAGAATGGAATAACAAAAGAAATCACCATGCATGCGATAGACCGCACAGACAGGTTATTCCAACAGAATAATAAATAATGGAACCAGGTCCGGCGTAAACGCACAGACAGGATATTCCGACAGAATAATAAATAATGGAACCAGGTCCGGTGTAAAACACACAGACAGGATGTTCCAACAGAATAACAATAAAAACGGAACCAGGTCCGGTGTAAAACACACAGACAGGATGTTCCAACAGAATAATAAACGGAACCAGGTCCGGTGTAAAAACACACAGACAGGATGTTCCAACAGAATAATAGAATAATGTCACCAAGTATAGGGTAGACCGCGTATACTGGTTATTCCAACAGAATAATAACGAATGGAATAACAGAAGTTCTCTTCATGAATATAAAAGAAATAATATTCCCTACCTTAAAAGAACTGGATATTGGAAAAGTGATGTAGCAGAATACTTTTAGTCTCTCTCTCTCTTATTCTCTCTATACTTTCTCTCTCTATAGCTTGAATGAATTCGTGAAAAATAATGAAGCCCTAGGCCTCTATTTATAGAAAAACTGAGGGTGGCTCTTGGTCTTAACGAAGGGTCAAATGACTCTTGGTCTTAACGAAAGGTCAAATGACTCTTGGTAATATTGAAGGGACAACTACTATTGACGAAGGTAATTACTATTGACCAAGGTAAATACTATTGACGAAGGTAATTACTATTGACCAAGGTAAATACTATTGACGAAGGTAATTACTATTGACCAAGGTAAATACTATTGACGAAGGTAATTACTATTGACGACGGTAATTACTATTGACGACGGTAATTACTATTGACGAAGAGACTCTTAGATGATGACATATGGCCCCCCATAAAATAACCAAACTTACCACAACGTCTCAATAATATAACATATTATACAGATGATACTATGACAATAATTTAAGAGATATGATGCAGCAATTACTGTAGCAATAATTGAGTATAGCTGAGTGACTTCTCACGTAAGCATCAATAATCAATACCGTGTGCTACTATGCAACCACGCGTATTACTGTACTTTTACTACCGAGTAGTTCAACAGTTTTAACGGTTTTAACGGTAACACCTCAGCCGTTATTTTTATAGAAAGATAATTCTGTCGTTTTCTCAATCCGACAATAATTCCGTTGTGGGGTCCACCAATGATTGTGCCGTCGTACGAATATTCCCCGACAAAAAGAATATTCTCCGACCAAACGAATATTTTATAACAACTTGCTTACTTTGCAAAATTTATAAATATTACCCACAACTATAACATTATATCAAATTAACTCCATAATATTCAAAAATGATATTTATAGAAAATTCATCTTTATTTATAAAAGTTGGGGTCTTACAAACAACTTCACTCAACCCGTTTACAAAATAATTTCAAAGTTAAAACTTTAATTTCTTAATTATATTTACCATGAATCAATTCCGATATATATATATATATATATATATATATATATATATATATATATATATATATATATATATATAGTCCGGGTTCCAGTTCGGACGCCCGGATTTTAGTCCCGTCCGGACTTTTTTTTTTTTTTTGCTTTTTTTTTAAAACAACTAAAAAAAATAATTAATATTTTATGGAATTAAAATTTTATCATAATACAGTATTTTGGGTGTGATTTGGGTACGTATAAACAAACATGTCTGTACAGTCTGTGCAGACTGTACATATATTTTTTGGTATATGTATCCAAATCACGCCCAAAACATTGTATTATGGAAAAATTTCAGTTCCATAAAATATTAAATTTTTTTTTAGTTGTTTTAAAAAAAACAAAAATAAAATTAAAAAATTAGGGTTCGGAAGTCCGGGAGTCCGGACTTGATCCGTGGTGTGTGTGTGTGTGTGTGTGTATATATATATATATATATATATATATATATATATATATATATATATATATATATATATATACTGAGATTTACTTTTGCGACAGGTTTCTTGTGATCTGTACATTAATTGTTGCAATGCTATAAATTAATTTGTAAGCATATATCATGAATTAAAATGACCACCTTTGCACCCAAAAATACCAAAATAATAAAAATACGCACAAATAAATATATGGCTAGTTAGTTTAGTTAATCTGAAGCAAAATATTTAGGTTCCTATTTTAGTTTCCTCCAATATTTTAACCATATTTCATATTCATAAATAGTTTGTATACAAATACTTCTATATATATATATATATAGCCTAATCAAAACGCAACGCTTATTTATGCCTTATGCCTTAGATGTGAATAGGATGAATGACAAGCGGTCCTGCTAAAAGGTATGACAACTCATGCCAAATAAGATGAATGACAATCGGTCCTTGCTAAAAAGGTATGACAACCCATGCCAAATATGCTTATTTATAAATCAGCTGGCTAAAACAAGTCAAATATGTTAGAAATGGAATTTGAATGAGAAAATTGACTCGGGTCGGGTCATGGTCGTGACGGGCGGGTTCGTGATATATATTTTTTATCATCACAAAACTACGTCGTTTTGACGACGATTATATGTGAATTTTCCTATAAATGAACGGTGTGGGAAAGCATTTAAAGAAAACAAATTTTTTCCCTCCCCGTTCTGTAAATTTCCGTCCCGTTATACAGAAATTTTTCCCGTTCCTTCCCTCAAAACTCCGTTCTGAAGTAATTTTCCCGTTCTGCCGTTCCGTTCCCGTTCTGCATAAAATCCCGTTTTCTGCATAAAAAAAAATTCCGTCACTGTTCTGCAGAATCCCGTTCTATGCAAAAGAATCCGTTTCTGCAAATTCTCGTTATTTGTAAAGTGTTGCAGTAAGTTTTATCTTCACGCATGCATCATTAACATTCATATTAAGTTCAGTACATAAACATAAAAATTGGTTCGATGAATTCTTAATTTTGTAATGCTACTAAGAATTGAAATCCGTTTTATCTTGGGAAGCAATTATTCAATTAACCCTTAACATCTGTGGGGGAATAAATTTGCTTTAAGGAGACTTTGTGAATTCAAAGGACTCGGATTTATTTTTATCATTTTACAAGTTATTTATGTTTTGCATAATTTATTATTATCATATTTATATGCATTATTAAATAATACTATATATTACAGATAATAATCTTAAAGCAAATTTATATTTTCTGTAATTATAGTACTGTTTTATGTGAACAGAAAATTATTTTCTGTAAATAGAAAATTGTTTTATAAAACAAGTTTTTTGTTTTGCAAAAAGTGCATTTCTGGAAATTTTGTTTTTGTTTTTGTTTTATGCAAAGTATTGCATAGATTGTCCACTTATTTTATCCACATACTGCACTCAAATTGAAAAAAAAAATGTAATTCTGGAAATTGCTGCATGCCCGTTACAATGATTGCATATTAATACGTTTCTGGTTTTTAAATGATGTGTACTTGTATTATTAATGCTTGACTCTGGAAAAATGTTAAGAATTGAATATTAATTAGATTCAATGTGCTGACCTGTTATATTCTGATTATATATTTATTCTGTATATATATTGACTACATATTAATAGAAATAATATTCTGTTATATATATTCTGTTTATATATATTGCATGTTAATATATTACTGTTAGTGTGTATATATATATATATATATATATATATATATATATATATATATATATATATTCAAGCAACAAATTATTATTGGTATAAACAATGAATGAAAGTGAAAATATTTAAACTAAGTCTGTATACAAAAGAAGTCTCCTTATTATTATGATGCATGCAATTTTTTCCACGTTCACCGCACCATATAAACAAAGTCTCCTTGTTATTAGTATTATCAAGAAGTGCAGTAAATATTTGTGATTTATATTAAAGTCATCAGATTATGCTTATATAATACATTATTTTAAAGATATTCTGCAAAATTGAAAGTCCTTCCTGAAACCTTAATATTATGCTGCATATAAATCGTAGAAATATTTGTCAGAACATTGAACGTTGAAAATTTATTTGTTGGAAAATTGGCCCCTATGAATTTTAATAGTATACAAAATAAATAGAATTTTCAACAAATAAATTGTTAACAGATTTTGTTGTTAACAGATTTTGTAAACAAATTTTCTACAATAGAAATTTTGTAAACAAAATTTTATTGTTAACTGATTTTCATAATCTGTTTTGATTTCAATTCCATGTTAATTAATTGCATTATGTAATTTTAATATTATCCTAAGTTATTATTGTGTAGTATATATAATATTTTGTTTATATATATTCTGTAAGTGTAATAGTATTTTATATAAACAGAAAATTGTTTGCATACTAATAGATACTATTGTAAGTAAATTTTGTTATATTTTTGTACAAACAGAAATTTAATTTGATTATTGATAGTCTTTATTTGTATAACAGAAATGGCTTCTACAAGCACCATTCCTGCCATGAGTATGTCTCATGGAGAAAAGCCTGAAAGGTTCAATGGAACTAATTTCAAGCGTTGGCAACAAAAGATGCTCTTCTATCTCACAACACTGAACTTGGCAAGGTTTCTACAAGAAGACTGCCCTATTCTTGTTGAAGGGGAAACTGGCAAGGAGAAAGTGGTTGATATTGATGCATGGAAACATGCAGATTTTCTTTGCAGGAACTATGTGATGAATGGTTTAGATAATACATTATATAATGTATATTGTACAATTCAAACTGCAAAAGAACTGTGGGAATCTTTAGACAAAAAATATAAAACTGAAGATGCTGGCATGAAAAAATACATAGTCGGTAGATTTCTTGATTATAAAATGATAGATTCTAAAGCAGTTATCACTCAGGTTCAAGAATTACAAGTAATTCTGCATGACATTCATTCTGAAGGAATGTCATTAAGTGATTCATTCCAAGTTACAGCAATGATTGAGAAGCTTCCACCATCGTGAAAAGACTTCAAGAATTATCTGAAGCATAAACGCAAAGAGATGAATCTTGAAGAACTGATCGTGCGACTAAGGATTGAAGAGGACAATCGAGGATCTGAAAAGAAAAGTGGGAAGGATTTCATTGAAGCCAAGGCAAATGTTGTAGAACAAAGGCCAAACAACAACAAAAGAAAGCGTGATGGCAAAGAGACTTTCAAGGCCAAGAAGAAATTCAAAGGCAAATGCTTCAATTGTGGCATTCCAGGACATAAATCTAATGAATGTCGAAAGCCAAAGAAGTTGAAGAAAGAACAAAAGCCTCAAGCAAATGTGACAGAACTGGAAAGGCTTTCTGAAGATGTTTCAGACATGAATCTTTGTGCAGTTATATTTGAATGTAACTTGGTAGGAAACCCTAAAGAGTGGTACGTGGACACTGGGGCTACTCGCCACATTTGTTCCAACAAATGGATGTTTTCTACTTACAAACCAGTAGAAAATGATGATCAACTCTTCATGGGAAACTCCTCAAGTTCAAAGGTTGAAGGACGTGGAAAGATTATACTGAAAATGACATCTGGCAAAGAACTGACTTTGAATGAAGTGCTTCATGTGCCAGATATTCGCAAGAATCTAGTTTCTGGGTCACTACTTAGCAAGAATGGTTTTAAGTTGGTGTTTGTGTCTGATAAGTTTGTACTTACAAAGAATGATATGTCTGTAGGAAAGGGCTACATGAATGATGGGCTCTTTAAGATGAATGTTATGACTGTTGTACCAAAGTCTATTAATAATAATAAAGTTAATACTTCTGCTTACTTGTTGGAATCTTCAAACATATGGCATGCTAGATTAGGACATGTCAATTATGATACATTGCGTAGATTAATTAATTTAGAGTTCTTGCTTAGATTTGATATTAATCTGAAACATAAATGTGAAATTTGTGTGGAATCAAAAATGACAAGATTACCCTTTCATTCTGTTGAAAGAAAATCTGAACCTCTAGATTTAATTCACACTGATATATGTGACTTAAAGTTTGTGCAAACTAGATGTGGGAAAAAATATTTCATAACCTTTATTGATGATTGCACAAGATATTGTTATGTATATTTGCTAAGAAACAAAGATGAGGCTATAGAAAAGTTTTAACTTTATAAAAATGAAGTTGAAAATCAACTTAGCAAAAAGATTAAAGCAATAAGAAGTGATAGAGGTGGTGAATATGAATCACCATTTGAAGAGATTTGTTCTATTCATGGTATTATTCACCAAACTACTGCTCCTTATTCACCTCAATCTAACGGTATTGCTGAACGCAAGAACCGAACATTGAAAGAAATGTTGAATGCTATGTTGAACAGTTCTGGAGCACCCCAGAATTTGTGGGGGGAAGTTTTGCTTTCTGCCAATTATATTCTTAACAAAGTGCCTCATAAGAAAACTCACAAAACACCTTATGAATTATGGAAAGATCATAGACCTTGCTATAAATACTTACGAGTGTGGGGGTGTCTAGCAAAGGTAATGGTTCCTAAACCTAAAAAGGTTAAGATAGGACCAAAAATAATTGACTGTGTTTTCATTGGTTATGCAAATAACAGCAGTGCGTATCGCTTTCTTGTTCATAAATCTGAAATTAACGATATTCATGTTAATACATTTATTGAATCAAGAGATGCATCATTTTTTGAGAATATTTTTCCATATAATAGAAATAATGATTCAAATTCAAACAAAAGGCATGTGGATGCTACTAGTGATAATCCTGAAAATATAGACAAAGAGTCTGTAGTGGATGAACCTAGACGTAGCAAAAGGGCAAGGACTTCAACGTCTTTTGGTCCAGATTTTTTAACATTTTTGTTAGAAAACGATCCTCAAACCTTCAAGGAAGCAGTATCCTCTCCAGATGCTTCTCATTGGAAAGAAGCAATTAATAGTGAAATTGAGTCCATTATGCAAAATTATACATGGGAATTGGTGGACCTTCCACCTGGTTCAAAACCCTTAGGGTATAAATGGATCTTCAAAAAGAAGATGAAAGCTGATGGCTCAATTGATAAATATAAAGCAAGGCTTGTTGTTAAAGGCTATAGACAAAAGGAAGGATTGGATTATTTCGACACTTATTCACCTGTTACAAGAATTACATCTATTCGAATGCTAATAGCAATAGCATCTTTAAATAGACTTGAAATACATCAAATGGATGTAAAGACTGCATTCTTAAATGGTGAATTAGATGAAGAAATATATATGGAACAACCTGAAGGTTTCACTGCTCCTGGACAAGAGAGGAAAGTATGTAAACTTGTTAAATCCTTGTATGGATTAAAACAAGCACCAAAACAATGGCATGAGAAATTTGATAATGCTATGTTATCAAATGGATTTAAAATAAATGAGTGTGACAAATGTGTTTATGTCAAAAGTGCTCAAAAAGAGTATGTCATTGTTTGTCTTTATGTGGATGATATGTTAATCATGGGTAGCAACAATGAAGTTATCAACTCAACAAAACGTATGTTGTCAAATAAATTTGATATGAAAGACTTGGGGATTGCTGATATAATTTTAGGAATCAAGATTTCTAGAACCTCTGATGGAATTATGTTATCTCAATCTCATTACATTGAGAAAATACTTGAAAATTTTAATAAGTATAATATAATTCTGAATAAAACCCCAGTTGATATAAATCTTCATCTAGCTAAAAATGAAGGTGATAACATATCTCAACTAGAATATTCTCGGATGATAGACAGTTTAATGTATGTCATGAACTGTACTAGACCGGATATAGCTTATTCAGTATGTAAGCTAAGTAGGTATACGAGTAATCCAGGTAAAGATCACTGGAAAGCTATTTTGAGAGTTTTGGGATATTTAAAACATACTCAAAACTATAGACTGCACTATACAAGATATCCAGCAGTATTGGAAGGATATACTGATGCTAATTGGATATCTGATACTAAAGATTCAAAATCCACAAGTGGATATGTATTTACACTTGGTAGTGCAGCAGTATCTTGGAAATCCTCAAAACAAACGTGTATTGCTAGGTCTACAATGGAATCGGAATTCATTGCGTTAGACAAAGCTGGAGAAGAAGCTGAGTGGCTTCGTAATTTCTTAGAAGATATTCCAAATTGGTCAAGACCTGTGCCAGCTATATGTATACACTGTGATAGCCAATCAGCGATTGGAAGAGCACAGAGTCATTTATATAACGGTAAGTCACGCCATATAAGACGAAGACATAATACCGTTAGACAATTGCTCTCAAATGGAATTATCTCAATTGACTATGTAAAGTCAAAAGATAATATTGCGGATCCGCTTACGAAAGGTTTAACAAGAGAGCAAGTGGAAAAAATATCGAGGGGAATGGGTTTAAAGCCTTCTGTTTAAATAAGAGTCGTCATAGTGGCAACCCAACCTAGCTGACTGGAGATCCCAAGATCTAGGTTCAATGGGCAAACCGAACTATGTAGTACTCAGTAAAGCACTGAGGAGATAATTACTCCTAACCATTCCAAAATGAGACAGTGCACATCTGCCGCGAGAATCAGGATAAGATACGCTTTTAATGATTTTTATATCTTGAAATATGTTCAAGTGGGGTATTGCAGGATACTCTTGATAAAAGTCACCTACGTGAGTAAGAAGGGGGCCACTTCTGTTAGAATTTTGAAGGCTGAATTCTTTAATATACTTACAGAACCAAGAGGTGTTTCAAGGCCAAAATGAACACAAACGTGAGAACCAACTATGTTTGAAGAGATATTTTATGAATTCTATTGTCTTGGTTTACACGAAAAGCTGACAGTTCAAAGACATCAAGTCTACTGATTAGCCAAGTAAATCCGATAGATTTTACTAAGGGAAGTTCAAAGCCACTAGGCTACTTAACCTGATGAAATATCTTTTCTTATATACTCGAACTAGTGACTGCATATTCATATCATATTTTGCACATTGTAAAGCCAATTTTACATTCATGTGGGGGATTGCTAGAAATGGAATTTGAATGAGAAAAGTGACTCGGGTCGGGTCATGGTCGTGACGGGCGGGTTCGTGATATATATTTTTTATCATCACAAAACTACGTCGTTTTGACGACGGTTATATGTGAATTTTCCTATAAATGAACGGTGTGGGAAAGCATTTAAAGAAAACAAATTTTTTCCCTCCCCGTTCTGTAAATTTCCGTCCCGTTATACAGAAATTTTTCCCGTTCCTTCCCTCAAAACTCCGTTCTGCAGTAATTTTCCTGTTCTGCCGTTCCGTTCCCGTTCTGCATAAAATCCCGTTTTCTGCATAAAAAAAAATTCCGTTACTGTTCTGCAGAATCCCGTTCTATGCAAAAGAGTCCGTTTCTGCAAATTCTCGTTATTTGTAAAGTGTTGCAGTAAGTTTTATCTTCACGCATGCATCATTAACATTCATATTAAGTTCAGTACATAAACTGTAAGACCCCAACTTTTATAAATAAAGATGAATTTTCTATAAATATCATTTTTGAATATTATGGAGTTAATTTGATATAATGTTATAGTTGTGGGTAATATTTATAAATTTTGCAAAGTAAGCAAGTTGTTATAAAATATTCGTTTGGTCGGAGAATATTCTTTTTGTCGGGGAATATTCGTACGACGGCACAATCATTGGTGGACCCCACAACGGAATTATTGTCGGATTGAGAAAACGACAGAATTATCTTTCTATAAAAATAACGGCTGAGGTGTTACCGTTAAAACCGTTAAAACTGTTGAACTACTCGGTAGTAAAAGTACAGTAATACGCGTGGTTGCATAGTAGCACACGGTATTGATTATTGATGCTTACGTGAGAAGTCACTCAGCTATACTCAATTATTGCTACAGTAATTGCTGCATCATATCTCTTAAATTATTGTCATAGTATCATCTGTATAATATGTTATATTATTGAGACGTTGTGGTAAGTTTGGTTATTTTATGGGGGGCCATATGTCATCATCTAAGAGTCTCTTCGTCAATAGTAATTACCGTCGTCAATAGTAATTACCGTCGTCAATAGTAATTACCTTCGTCAATAGTATTTACCTTGGTCAATAGTAATTACCTTCGTCAATAGTATTTACCTTGGTCAATAGTAATTACCTTCGTCAATAGTATTTACCTTGGTCAATAGTAATTACCTTCGTCAATAGTAGTTGTCCCTTCAATATTACCAAGAGTCATTTGACCTTTCGTTAAGACCAAGAGTCATTTGACCCTTCGTTAAGACCAAGAGCCACCCTCAGTTTTTCTATAAATAGAGGCCTAGGGCTTCATTATTTTTCACGAATTCATTCAAGCTATAGAGAGAGAAAGTATAGAGAGAATAAGAGAGAGAGAGACTAAAAGTATTCTGCTACATCACTTTTCCAATATCCAGTTCTTTTAAGGTAGGGAATATTATTTCTTTTATATTCATGAAGAGAACTTCTGTTATTCCATTCGTTATTATTCTGTTGGAATAACCAGTATACGCGGTCTACCCTATACTTGGTGACATTCTTCTATTATTCTGTTGGAACATCCTGTCTGTGTGTTTTACACCGGACCTGGTTCCGTTTATTATTCTGTTGGAACATCCTGTCTGTGTGTTTTACACCGGACCTGGTTCCGTTTTTATTATTATTCTGTTGGAACATCCTGTCTGTGTGTTTTACACCGGACCTGGTTCCATTATTTATTATTCTGTCGGAATATCCTGTCTGTGCGTTTACGCCGGACCTGGTTCCATTATTTATTATTCTGTTGGAATAACCTGTCTGTGCGGTCTATCGCATGCATGGTGATTTCTTTTGTTATTCCATTCTTTATTGTACTCAGTTGGTTAAGTTTTGACTTCTATACTCCATGAAATTTGTGGAATATCCTTGATAGTTGCGTTTCATCCAGTATCTTTTCAAGAAAATATTCTTCTAAGCATTCTTGAATTTTACTCCACAATGCAGTATCATGTTGACAATTTGGACGTTGTTAATTCTTGGATAAATTAATTCTTGAACTTGTTTTATTGAATTCTTATATCATTGTCATCATCCTCATGTTTATAAAATGTTGAAAGTCATCTGTGGCCTGTAGTGCATAGATGGACTTGGTATGATTATGACCAGGGATTATTCGGTATAATCATGACCGTAATGTTACAAATGATGTGGTAAAAGTCCTCATTGGCCCGTAGTGCATTGATGGACAGTTGTTGGCATGATCATGACCATTAATGAATACACGAATATCCTTGGCCGTAGTGCAGGGGTGATTCGATGATGTGGATTATTTTATTAAGCTGAGTCTCAGCGATCACAGTGTTGAAAAACCTTTTAAATCATAAAAGATAGTAGAGTTTATTTTCTACTTGACTCTTTTAATGGATTGCTTGTTCCGCTGCAGTTAAACTTGATGTCTATTATATTTTATCAGTTTAACATTGTTGAAGGCTAATGATAATTTATTCTGCATTATCTTAGTCATAATATTTCTTACTGGGCTAGTTGAGCTCACCCTTTCTTTCACTGTTCTCTTCAGGAAATGAGAACGTAGCTGGGACAAGTCGGGGTACGGAGTGATGGTCCGAATGATAGTATTAGTTAGTAGTCCTCACTATTCTATGTAATGGTGTGTTAATAAATGTAATGAGGACTCCTTTTGAGTATGAATACTCTCTAGAAGATAATATTTGTATTCAAACTCACAGTTTATGTTTTGTCGTATTGTACACGACAGTTGTATTATTAAGTTGTATTTGTATTCTGTACTATGTATCTGACGACCCAAGATGGGTGATGTATACCTAATTTTGGGGGCGTCACAGTTGGTATCAGAGCTTAGGGATATGATCCCTGGCTAAGATGTGAGAATAGAACTAGGAGGGGAGAGACGGGGAATTCCTTCGCTAGTATGACATACCTAAGTTTATTTGCATGGTATTTAATTGGTCGGTCATAATATAAGGATAATATATGACATATCAATTAATTTTTATTTTGTGGCAGTATCTGAAAATGGCATCTGAGAATGTTGAGAATAGCAATGGAGCACAGACGACTGTTGATTCACCACATATCAATAATCAGGATAATGTGCATCAGGAAGGTGTCAATCCTCATGCAAACAACAACACTGACCAAATGATGAATGATCAAATGTTCAGAGGCTTTATGCAATTCATGCAACAACAGGTGAAAGCGGCTCCTGTCCACAACGTAGGTGGAAATACTGGAAACTCTCAGGCGGTCACCGCTAAACAGTTTAAGGAGCTGGGACCACCGGAGTTTAAGGGAGAACCCAAACCACTTGTAGCTGAAACATGGATAAAGCAGATCACCAAGATATTTGATGTCTTGGGTTGCTCCGAGGAGCAAAAGGTTCCCTTTGCCGCCTTTATGTTGCGAGGAGAGGCAGATTACTGGTGGGAATCGATAAAGCGTACTCAACCTGCCGCACTGAAGATGTCTTGGGAGAAGTTCCAAGAGCTGTTTAACGACAAATACTTTCCCGAGAGTATTCGTCACATGAAGGAGGTGGAGTTCATCAAATTGGAGCAGAATAATATGACCGTGTCGCAGTACGAGGCAAAATTTGCGGAGTTATCCCGGTTTGCGTCCCACCTGGTGGATAATGAAGAAAGAATGACGCGGATGTTTTTAAGAGGTTTGAAGCCGGAGATACGTCAACATCTTGTTTCTCATAAACTGTGTTTGTATTCAGATGTTGTAAATAGGGCTCAGTTGGTGGAGCGCGATAACGAGATAACGCAACCAAAAGAGAGCAGCCGGCAAAATGATAATACCAGTGAGAGCAGTCATCGAAGCGGTGACAACAAGCGTGGAGGGAATCAACAGGCCAGAAATGGTAACCACTTCGGTGGTAATCAGGGCCAAAACAATAAGAATGGACATTTCAAGAAGAGGAGATTCAACAATGATGGAAAGACGTCAGCACCAGCACCTGTCGTTAAGGAAGGAGAACGACCACCTATCATATGTTTCAAATGCGGAGGGGAGGGGCACATCAGTCCAAACTGCGCGATGCCGTCCAAAGCATGTTATAATTGTGGAAGAGAAGGTCATTTAGCCCGATTTTGTCGTTTACCGAAGACAAATTCAGCTAGGATGGAGGCACCAAAGGCCGTCCCAGAAAAGTCAAAACCGGTTGTGCAAGGGAGAGCGTTTGTTGTGAACTCCCAGAAGCAAGGAACCCGAATGAGGTCATCACGGGTAAGCTTATCATAAACTCTAACGAAGTCTATACTTTATTTGATACCGGTTCAACCCATTCTTTTATTTCTCCTACTTGCGCTCATCGATTAAATTTGATTCCGGAGAAATTAGACTTTGACTTAGCAGTTGAAACTCCATTGGGAGAAACCTTCATTACATCCACGGTTTATAAGTCTTGTTTGGTTCAAGTTGGTACCCACACATTACCTGTCGATCTTATTTCATTAAAAATACTTGCATTTGACGTGATTCTAGGGATTGATTGGTTAACTACTCATCATGCAAAAATTGATTGTTTTCGTAAGGTTGTTAGCTTTCATATTCCTAATCGACCTATTATGCGAATTCAAGCAACCAAACCATTAAAATCAATCGCTGTCATCTCAAGCCATAAAGCTATTCGTTTATTGAAAAACGGATGTCAAGCTTTCTTAGCTCATGTCACAGATCTAAACAAAAATACGTCAGCTTTGAATGATATTTCTGTTGTTAATAAATTTCCTGACGTATTTCCCGAAGAACTTCCTGGCCTACCCCCAGAGCGTGAAATTGAATTTTGTATCGACCTTGAACCCGGTACAAAACCCATTTCCAAAGCCCCATATCGAATGGCTCCTATTGAACTTCAGGAGTTAAAGACCCAACTGCAGGAATTGTTAGACATTGGTTTTATTCGTCCTAGTACTTCTCCTTGGGGTGCTCCTGTTCTGTTCGTGAAGAAGAAAGATGGGAGTATGCGACTTTGTATTGATTATCGGGAGTTGAATCATGTCACCATCAAAAATAGGTACCCATTGCCACGTATTGATGACCTGTTTGACCAGTTGCAAGGAGCACAATTCTTTTCAAAGATCGATCTTCGTTCTGGATATCATCAGCTGAAGGTTAGAACTGAGGATATTCCAAAGACGGCTTTTAGAACTCGGTACGGGCATTATGAATTCTTAGTTATGTCTTTTGGATTGACTAATGCTCCTGCTGCCTTCATGGATATGATGAACAGGGTATTCAAGGAATATTTGGATCACTTTGTGGTCGTCTTTATCGATGACATCCTTGTTTATTCCAAAAGCCGTGAAGATCATGAGCAACACTTGAGGCTGGTACTCCAAAAGCTTCGTGAATACAAACTTTATGCCAAGTTGAAGAAATGCGAGTTCTGGCTGGAAGAGGTAGCATTCCTTGGGCACGTAGTATCAAGTCGTGGAATATCGGTTGACCCGGCAAAGATTGAAGCTATTCAAAGCTGGGAGCAACCTAAATCAGTGACCGAGGTACGTAGCTTTCTTGGTTTAGCTGGTTATTATCGGAGATTCGTGGAAGGATTTTCTCGAATCGCTACTCCATTAACTCAGCTGACTCGGAAAGATACAAAGTTTGGTTGGAGCGAAGAATGTGAGCAGAGTTTTCAAGAACTCAAGAGGAGACTCATTTCAGCACCTGTTCTAACAATACCATCTGGCTCGGAGGGATTTGTCATCTACAGTGATGCTTCGAGCAAAGGGTTGGGATGCGTTCTCATGCAACATGGAAAAGTCATAGCCTATGCATCAAGACAACTCAAGGAATATGAGAGGAATTATCCTACTCATGATCTAGAGTTGGCAGCTGTTGTCTTTGCACTTAAAATTTGGAGGCATTACTTGTATGGGGAGAAAGTGGAGATCTTTACGGATCATAAAAGCCTCAAATATTTCTTCACTCAAAAGGAACTCAACATGCGACAACGACGTTGGCTTGAACTGTTGAAAGATTATGATCATACCATTCAATACCATCCTGGAAAAGCGAACGTGGTAGCTGACGCATTGAGTAGAAGATCATATGCGGGTACAAGTGCAATATTAACAACGCAAAGGCCCATTTTGTGTGACTTGCAAAGGATGGAGATAGAGTTGAAGACTCCAGGGACCCATGTGATGATGGCGAATATACGAGTAGAACCGACTTTAATCGATAAAGTTAAAGCTGCTCAAGCTACAGACCTGGAGCTGATGCGTATGAGGAAGAAAGTGCAAGAAGGTGTTATGCCGGAAGCAAGAATCGATGAAGAAGGAATACTTCGAGTCAACTCCAGACTTTGTGTTCCTAACAACCCTGATTTAAAGTATGAAATCATGATGGAGGCGCACAACACACCGTTTGCAATCCATCCTGGAAGTACCAAAATGTATCATGATCTTCGTCATACATTTTGGTGGAGCAATATGAAGAGAGAGATAGCGTTGTTTATCTCAAGGTGTCTAACTTGTCAACGAGTCAAAGCGGAGCATCAAGTACCAAAAGGTCCATTGCAACCACTTGAAATTCCAGAATGGAAGTGGGAGCACATTACCATGGATTTCGTTACCGGTCTTCCTAGGGTTTCTCAAGGTATTGATGCGATTTGGGTCATTGTTGATAGATTGACCAAGTCTGCTCATTTCTTACCGATACGAGAAACTTATACACTTGAACGTCTTGCTCGTATGTACATAAACGAGATTGTAAGACTGCATGGTATGCCAGTATCCATAGTTTCTGATCGAGACCCAAGATTCACTTCACGATTTTGGGTTAGTTTACAAAAAGCTATGGGCACGGAGTTACGATTTAGTTCAGCATATCATCCTCAGACGGACGGACAATCAGAGAGGACTATTCAAACTCTTGAAGATCTATTAAGACTCTGTGTCTTTGACTTCAAGGGAAGTTGGGACAAGTTCTTACCATTGGTGGAGTTTTCCTACAACAACAGTTATCAAGCAAGTATTGGCATGGCTCCATTCGAAGCATTGTATGGAAGAAAATGTCGTTCTCCAGTATGCTGGGATGAGGTGGGCGAAGCAACGTTGTTGGGACCGGAGTTGGTACGTATGACTACAGAAAAGATTCAAACGATCCGACAACGTATAAAAACCTCACAAGATCGACAAAAGAGTTATGCTGATCTTCATCGAAAGGACGTGGAATTTGATGTAGGAGATCATGTGTTCTTACGTGTTGCTCCATGGAAAGGAGTTACGAGATTTGGAAAGAGAGGAAAGCTAAATCCTCGATTCATCGGTCCATTTTTAATCCTCGATCGAGTAGGAACTGTGGCTTATAGACTCGCTTTACCGCCAAGTATGTCTCGTGTTCATAACGTTTTCCACATATCCATGTTACGCAAATATGTGGAAGACCCGAACCACATTATTGAGTTAGAACCGGACGAAATAGCGGAGGATTTGACGTATGAAGAAGTTCCTGTTCAAATCTTGGATAAGAAGGAACATATTCTACGCTCCAAGGTTATACCTCAAGTCAAAGTTTTGTGGAGAAACCACGATGTTGAGGAAATGACTTGGGAGTTAGAATCAGAAATGAAATCAAGGTATCCTTACCTCTTCGACATACCAGGTACGTACCCTAATTTCGAGGGCGAAATTTCATAAGAAGGGGAGGTTGTAAGACCCCAACTTTTATAAATAAAGATGAATTTTCTATAAATATCATTTTTGAATATTATGGAGTTAATTTGATATAATGTTATAGTTGTGGGTAATATTTATAAATTTTGCAAAGTAAGCAAGTTGTTATAAAATATTCGTTTGGTCGGAGAATATTCTTTTTGTCGGGGAATATTCGTACGACGGCACAATCATTGGTGGACCCCACAACGGAATTATTGTCGGATTGAGAAAACGACAGAATTATCTTTCTATAAAAATAACGGCTGAGGTGTTACCGTTAAAACCGTTAAAACTGTTGAACTACTCGGTAGTAAAAGTACAGTAATACGCGTGGTTGCATAGTAGCACACGGTATTGATTATTGATGCTTACGTGAGAAGTCACTCAGCTATACTCAATTATTGCTACAGTAATTGCTGCATCATATCTCTTAAATTATTGTCATAGTATCATCTGTATAATATGTTATATTATTGAGACGTTGTGGTAAGTTTGGTTATTTTATGGGGGGCCATATGTCATCATCTAAGAGTCTCTTCGTCAATAGTAATTACCGTCGTCAATAGTAATTACCGTCGTCAATAGTAATTACCTTCGTCAATAGTATTTACCTTGGTCAATAGTAATTACCTTCGTCAATAGTATTTACCTTGGTCAATAGTAATTACCTTCGTCAATAGTATTTACCTTGGTCAATAGTAATTACTTTCGTCAATAGTAGTTGTCCCTTCAATATTACCAAGAGTCATTTGACCTTTCGTTAAGACCAAGAGTCATTTGACCCTTCGTTAAGACCAAGAGCCACCCTCAGTTTTTCTATAAATAGAGGCCTAGGGCTTCATTATTTTTCACGAATTCATTCAAGCTATAGAGAGAGAAAGTATAGAGAGAATAAGAGAGAGAGAGACTAAAAGTATTCTGCTACATCACTTTTCCAATATCCAGTTCTTTTAAGGTAGGGAATATTATTTCTTTTATATTCATGAAGAGAACTTCTGTTATTCCATTCGTTATTATTCTGTTGGAATAACCAGTATACGCGGTCTACCCTATACTTGGTGACATTCTTCTATTATTCTGTTGGAACATCCTGTCTGTGTGTTTTACACCGGACCTGGTTCCGTTTATTATTCTGTTGGAACATCCTGTCTGTGTGTTTTACACCGGACCTGGTTCCGTTTTTATTATTATTCTGTTGGAACATCCTGTCTGTGTGTTTTACACCGGACCTGGTTCCATTATTTATTATTCTGTCGGAATATCCTGTCTGTGCGTTTACGCCGGACCTGGTTCCATTATTTATTATTCTGTTGGAATAACCTGTCTGTGCGGTCTATCGCATGCATGGTGATTTCTTTTGTTATTCCATTCTTTATTGTACTCAGTTGGTTAAGTTTTGACTTCTATACTCCATGAAATTTGTGGAATATCCTTGATAGTTGCGTTTCATCCAGTATCTTTTCAAGAAAATATTCTTCTAAGCATTCTTGAATTTTACTCCACAATGCAGTATCATGTTGACAATTTGGACGTTGTTAATTCTTGGATAAATTAATTCTTGAACTTGTTTTATTGAATTCTTATATCATTGTCATCATCCTCATGTTTATAAAATGTTGAAAGTCATCTGTGGCCTGTAGTGCATAGATGGACTTGGTATGATTATGACCAGGGATTATTCGGTATAATCATGACCGTAATGTTACAAATGATGTGGTAAAAGTCCTCATTGGCCCGTAGTGCATTGATGGACAGTTGTTGGCATGATCATGACCATTAATGAATACA
The DNA here is from genome assembly GCA_016801055.1 of Panax notoginseng. Taxonomy (NCBI): domain Eukaryota; kingdom Viridiplantae; phylum Streptophyta; class Magnoliopsida; order Apiales; family Araliaceae; genus Panax; species Panax notoginseng. The sequence goes on from CM029021.1 coordinate 173,656,835, forward strand.
CGAATATCCTTGGCCGTAGTGCAGGGGTGATTCGATGATGTGGATTATTTTATTAAGCTGAGTCTCAGCGATCACAGTGTTGAAAAACCTTTTAAATCATAAAAGATAGTAGAGTTTATTTTCTACTTGACTCTTTTAATGGATTGCTTGTTCCGCTGCAGTTAAACTTGATGTCTATTATATTTTATCAGTTTAACATTGTTGAAGGCTAATGATAATTTATTCTGCATTATCTTAGTCATAATATTTCTTACTGGGCTAGTTGAGCTCACCCTTTCTTTCACTGTTCTCTTCAGGAAATGAGAACGTAGCTGGGACAAGTCGGGGTACGGAGTGATGGTCCGAATGATAGTATTAGTTAGTAGTCCTCACTATTCTATGTAATGGTGTGTTAATAAATGTAATGAGGACTCCTTTTGAGTATGAATACTCTCTAGAAGATAATATTTGTATTCAAACTCACAGTTTATGTTTTGTCGTATTGTACACGACAGTTGTATTATTAAGTTGTATTTGTATTCTGTACTATGTATCTGACGACCCAAGATGGATGATGTATACCTAATTTTGGGGGCGTCACATAAACATAAAAATTGGTTCGATGAATTCTTAATTTTGTAATGCTACTAATTAAGAATTGAAATCTGTTTTATCTTGGGAAGCAATTATTTAATTAACCCTTAGCATCTGTGGGGGAATAAATTTGCTTTAAGGAGACTTTGTGAATTCAAAGGACTCAGATTTATTTTTATCATTTTACAAGTTATTTATGTTTTGCATAATTTATTATTATCATATTTATATGCATTATTAAATAATACTATATATTACAGATAATAAAATATAGCTAAACTTTTTTATATATTTTCAACATAAGTTTGGTACTTTTTCAAAAAAAAAAAGCACTTACGTTGGTAACTTCTTTTACACGGAGAATTGATATTTCCGTAATTAAAAAGTATCACATGTTAATTGATCTGATATAGTGTTCACAACTCCACATAACTAATTTCAAACTCCTGGTAGAAAGACCAGATGAATAGAAATTGAGGATTCGGTGGGCAATGAAAGCTAAAGGCAAAAAAGATTATGTAAATAGGGGACTAAACTATGTAATGGTATTGAATCCAACACAAACTCAAATCACAACTACTACCAGAGGTATTCCAATTAATTTTCAATTCTCAGTCAAGGGAAACCGCAGAGTAACAAGGAAAACAAAAAATTAAAGAGGCAGAACAAAACATTTCATTTCTTAATATTTTTATTGCAACACGAGTCCCACATCGAAAAATATAAGAAAAATTTGTCTATATTTAAAGAATTAGGTTATTAACAATAGTACCTTTAATCATGACGGGTTGTTTCATTTATAGATGTTTTAAATGTTGTTTAGCTACATGAATAATTGTTCAAAACCTAAACCTCATAATTTTAATTAAGTAAATGTTCAACTGTTACACTTAATTGTTTAGCTACACAATATAATTGTTCAATCTGTATTGTACACTTAATTGTTTAGCTACATGATATAATTGTTCAATCTGTTACACTTAGTAAATGTTACATGCATGATATAATTGTTCAATCTGTTACACTTAGTAAATGTTCAACTAAGCTACATGATATAATTGTATTGTTCAAAACCACTAATAATTTTAAGTAAATGTTCAACTAAGCTACATGTTACGTTTAAATTGAATATTTAAACTCAAAACCTAAACTTTAAGTTTAAATTGAAATTTGAACTGAAAACCTAAACCTCATAACTTTAAGTTTAAATTGAAGATTTGAACTCAAAACAAACTCAAAACCTAAATCTCATGATTTGAACTCAAAACCTAAACCTCATAACTTTAAGTTTAAATTGACAATTTGAACTCAAAACCTCTTAAAACCTAAACATCATAATTTTAAGTTTAAATTGAAGTTTTGAACTCAAAACCTAAACCTCATGATTTGAACTCAAAACCTAAACCTCTTAACTTTAAGTAAATGTTCAACTAAGCTACATGATATAATTGTTCAATCTGTTAGTTACGTTTAAATTGAAGATTTGAACTCAAAACCTAAACTTTATGATTTGAACTCAAAACCTAAACCTCATAACTTTAAGTTTAAATTGAAATTTGAACTGAAAACTTAAACCTCATAACTTTAAGTTTAAATCGAAGATTTGAACTCAAAACAAACTCAAAACCTAAACCTCATGATTTGAACTCAAAACCTAAACCTCGTAACTTTAAGTTTTAATTGAAAATTTGAACTCAAAACCTCTGAAAACCTAAACTTCATAATTTTAAGTTTAAATTGAAGTTTTGAACTCAAAATCTAAACCTCATGATTTGAACTCAAAACTTAAACCTCGTGACTTTAAGTAAATGTTCAACTAAGCTACATGTGTATACTCTGTAACGTGCATATGTGAAACAATATGGCCCAAGAGAGTGGCACCTTGTGTCGCAGCGCATGAACATACCTCTCAATAGAGATGCAAAATCCTGCTTGGAAAGGTGGAAGAACTACCTCAAACCTGGCATAAAAAAGGGATCTGAAGCCGAGAAATATGCCTTGTCATCCGTCTTCAGGCCAAACACGGGAATAAATGGAAGAAAATTGCAGCTGAAGTCCCTGGCCGAACTGCCAAGAGATTGGGTAAATGGTGGGAAGTGTTTAAAGAGAAACAACAGAGAGAACAAAAGGAGAATAACAAGATTATAGACCCTATAGAGGACAGCAAATACGACCAAATCTTAGAGACATTTGCTGAGAAGCTAGTGAAAGAGCGTCCTCCCCAAGTATTCATGGGTACTTCTAATGGGGGATTTCTTCACTCTGACCCACCTGCTCCTCCCCCGCCAACTATGCTTCCTGCATGGCTTTCTAATACAGGTGCCCCTTCTAATATAAGACCACCCTCCCCTTCAGTAGCACTTAGTCTCTCTCCCTCAACATCGCCTCTCCCATCTTCAGTGGCATGGCTACAGCCCGAGAGGGTACCTGACAATACCCCTCTTATCTTGGGAAGTTTACAATCTCATGCAGCGCCTGCACGCAGAGAGAATATACTTTTTTCCGATCTGGTTGAATGTTGCAAGGAATTGGAAGAAGGGCATCATGCTTGGGCAGCACTGAGGAAGGAAGCAGCTTGGAGGTTGAAAAGGGTGGAGCTGCAACTGGAGTCAGAGAAGATGTGCCGAAGGAAGGAGAAAATGGAGGAGATTGAAGCAAAGGTGAAAGCTCTTAGAGAAGAGCAGAAGGTTACCCTGGAGAGGATTGAAGCTGAATACAGGGAACAGTTGGGTGGATTGAGAAGGGATGCCGAAGCCAAGGAGCAGAAGTTTGCTGAGCAGTGGACTGCAAAGCACTTACGTCTTGCTAAGTTAATTTCTTGAGCAGATGGGAAGTCGGTACCGGCCTTGATGAGGCTAACGGATGGTAATTAAGCTCTTGTCGTCTAAAAGTCCAGTTTAGTCTTGGCAGGTCTGGCCTCTTAACTTTGGCACCTTCTCTGCTTTACCTTTATTCTCATTCTAGATCTCTTTGCTTAACCATCTGTCTGTTCTCGAGGGATAATTTATAATCGATGCTTAATGAGTATCTTTCTTGGTAGAAAACAACAATTATCTAACCGAGTAATTTTTTATTGTTTTATTTCAGGAAATATCATATGTATGTACATGTATTTGTGGTTGTTCTGGCTTTGTAAACAACGTAATACTAAAATAGTCCTAATTACTCCAAGGTCATTTATTGACATGCTGCTAACTAGCTGACCTGATTTGAACTTTATGAATATCAGATCTTAAGAAAGGAGAAGTAACAGAGAAAGTGTATCTTTTATGATTGAAACTTGTACATACAAACATATCTGGTTTGTTAGTCTTTAAGTAAGCTAACCAGAGAGTATTTATACAGAAAAAGAAAACTAAATACAACAAGCTAACTAACTATTCCTATAATCTGATTACACGTGTATGTGTGCACTAATCCCAAAGTACAGAATCCATGCTGGCAATCTGTTGCAGTCCTTGTGCTAGTTTGTGTTGAATCTGTCTATGTGTGCTTCGTTGCTGCTGTGTGTTTTGTTGCTGTTGTTCATGTGTGCTTGCACTGGCCACAAGTGTACTTGTATTACTATTACCTGCAATACTCCCCCCACAAGTTGGAGGGGCACAAATGTTGTGCACACCCAACTTGGCAAGTAAAAACCAGTGTGGTACTTTACCAAGAGGTTTAGTAAAAATGTCAGCTAATTGTAGCCGGGAAGGAATATATGTAGGAGTTATAAAATGGGCTTGGACCTTTTCTCGAATGAAATGACAATCAAGCTCAATATGTTTGGTTTTAGAATGATGAACAGGATTGGAAGCAATGTCAATAGCAGCAAGATTATCACAAAAAACTGTGATCGGTTGAGGAACTGAAAAATGGAAATCCTTGAGTAATGCAACCAACCAAATGAGTTCACAAGTGATTGTGGCCAAAGCCCTGCACTCAGCTTCAGCTGTACTTCGGGAAACAACTGATTGTTTCTTGGAATGCCATGCAATTAAGGAAGAACCAAGCATAACTGAATAACCTGTGACAGATCGTTTAGTAATAGAACAAGAACCCCAATCACTATCACAATAAGCTTGAAGCAGCATAGGAGTTTTTCTGGGAAAATAAAGCCCTTGTCCAGCAGTCCCTTTAAGATATCTAAGGACTCGTGTAGCAGCTTGAAGATGGGGAGCTCTAGGTGTTTGCATAAATTGGCTTAACAACTGAACAGCATAACTAATATCAGGTCTTGTAATAGTGAGATAAAGAAGCTTGCCTACAATGCTTCTGTATTGAGAAGGGTCAGAAAGCAAAGAACCATCCTTATCATTTAATTTCACATGTTGATCAAGAGGAATAGCCAATGGTTTAGAATTAAGGAAATTGTTGTCAGTAAGAAGATCCAAAACATATTTCCTTTGACTCAAAGAAATACCTGCAGAAGATTGACATATCTCCAATCCAAGATAATATTTAATGAGTCCCAGATTTTTAATGCTAAAAACCTCATCAAGAAATTGTTTGAGCTGCAAAATTGTGGATTCATGATTTCCAACCACCAATATATTGTCTACATAGATCAAGACTGCAGTAAAAATTGATCCTTGAGACTGAGTAAAAAGAGAGTAATCAGCATAAGATTGAACATAACCAACTTGTGTGAGAGATGTAGTTAGTTTTGCAAACCATTGTCTACTTGCTTGTTTCAGACCAAATAGAGATTTATTCAATTTACATACAGTATGAGTCTGAGAACAAGTGTGTCCAGGTGGAAGAACCATGTAAACTTCTTCATCAAGATCACCAAGTAAAAAAGCATTGTTAACATCTAGTTGATGAATATGCCAGTTGTTCACAGAAGCCACAACAAGTAAAGTTCGGACAGTGATCATTTTGGCAACAGGAACAAAGGTGTCATGGTAGTCTATACCTTCAGCTTGAGTAAAACCCTTAGCCACCAACCTAGCTTTATATCTCTCTATGGTACCATCTGAATTATACTTGATTTTGTAAACCCATTTACAGCCAATAGCTCTTTTACGTGGGGGCAATTCCATCAAGGTCCAAGTTTGATTTTCCTCTAAAGCAACAAGTTCTCTTGTCATTGCCTCAACCCATTTGGGATTATTCACAGCTTGTGAATAAGTAGAAGGTTCATGAGAAGCATCAAGATGTGTAATAAAAGCTTTATGTGTAGGAGAAAAATGTTGATATGAAAGATAACTAGAGATGGGATATTTAGAGATGGAATATGTAGAAGAAGGTACCTGACAAGAATGAGCATCTGCAGTGGAAAATAAAGAAGTAGGCTTAGTGTGAACTTCATAATCTGTCCACCAATTAGGCCTTTGCTTGAGTCTTGTGGATTGTCTGATAATAGGTTGAACTGGAGGAATAGAATCAGGATTTGGGACTGAAGAAGAAGATGGAATATGGAATGTAGAATCAAGATTAGAATCAGAATTAGAACCAGGATATGGAAGAGAAGAAGGAATATTAGAATCAACAGTTGAACCAAGAGGTGGAGTAGTGGATAAAGTATGACTAAAGGATTTGAATAGATCAAAATTGAAATTTGTGAGCGAAGTATCATCTACCAAAACAGATGTAGAAGGAAGAATGTACTGAGATTGGGGAGAATGTTTGTTCAAGTTCAAGTACGGAAAAGTATGCTCATGAAAAATGACACGTGGGCTGACCAAGGTAGTTTTGGTGTGAAGGTTATACAATTTGTACCCCTTTTTTCCAAAAGGATAACCAATGAAAATACAAGGAAAAGCTCTTGAAGAAAACTTGTCTGTAGAATGAATAGAGACATAACACAAACAACCAAGAATCTTCATATGAGTATAATTTGGGGAAGTGTTGAACAACAAGTCATGTGGAGTCTTATGATTTAATATAACAGAGGGTAACCTGTTAATGATGTATGTAGCAGTAAGCAAGCAATCCCCCCAAAAAGAAAGAGGAACACCAGACTGAAATCTAAGAGCTCTTGACACCTCTAACAAATGTTTGTGTTTTCGTTCTACTCTACCATTTTGTTGAGGAGTTTCAGTACAAGAACTTTGATGAATTATGCCAAGAGAATTTAACAGAGTATTCATTCTAGTATTGAAGAATTCAGTGCCATTGTCAGTTCGAACTATTTTAACTGATGTATTAAACTGAAGTTTGACATAAGCAAGAAAGGAATTGAAAAGTTGAAAAGTATGAAACTTAGTAGGCATCAAATAAGTCCAAGTAGCCCTGCTAAAATCATCAACAATAGTAAGAAAATATCTACAACCTGCATGTGTTTGTATTCTATAAGGACCCCATAAGTCACAATGAATAAGCTCAAAAAGAAATGTAGCTTTATTATTACTGATGGGAAAAGGAAGCTTGTGTTGTTTTGCAAGAGGACAGACAACACAAGACTTATTACAATCATGGGAAAACATTGAAGAAATGTTATCTATATGTTTGAGAACATTATCAGATGCATGACCTAATCTATAATGCCATAAACTTCCAGAAGTAGTTGTAGTATTGACAAGTGGTTTAGAAGCTACAATTTTATTTGATGGAACAACTGTATTGGATGTGAGAAGTTCATATAAGCCTGCCTTCTCTTTACCAACTGCTAGGATTTTCATCATGTTCAGGTCCTGAAACAAACAATGATGTGGAAAGAACAAAACTCTGCAATTAGTATCAGTGGTCAACTTACTAATAGAAAGGAGGTTATAATGAAAAGAGGGCACAAAGAAAACATTGTGAATTGTCAAGTCTGGAGTTAGAACCACTGATCCCATTTTAGTGACCATGATCCTTGCTTGAGTAGGTAGGGAAACATAAACAGGATGAGACAAATTTATAATTGAATGCATTATATCAATGTGAGAACACATGTGATCAGTTGCACCTGTGTCTATGATCCATGAATGTGGATGAATAGAGGCTGAAAAAGTAAAAGAAGTGGTTAAACCTGCAATATGATCTTCAAGAGTTAAATGAGGCATACTTGCAGTGTTCATCAATTGCATCATGTGATTCATTTGATTTTGAAGTTGCTGAAACTGCTCATATGTGGGCATATTTTGTGACCTTGAACTGTCCATCTGACCCTCATTGGATGTGATGTTTAAATTTGCTCTAGGATGTTCTCTTTTGAAAGTAGAATGTCCTGGTGTTTGATAAATGCCCTTAGCAGGTTCTTTTGCAAAATTGTTGTATTGGTTGGGAGAATAACCTGTATAATTGGTATGTGGAGAATAACCTGAATCAGAAAATCTTCTTTGATAACTTGATTGACCATAATCTCCTCCATTTCTAATGAATTGATTATTTCCCTTGTTAGCAGGATGTGCAGGATGATTGGGAGGAAATCCTATAATCTGGAAACATTTATCTATGGTGTGATTTTCCCTTCCACAATTGGCACATCCTGTTTTAGTATCAGATGTTCTGCCTACATAATTGACTGCCATTTCAGGACTATGGACAGTAGAATTAGCTACAAAGGTGTTACTAGCTTCAGGTATGTAACCCTGTTTCATCCTTTCATCTTGTTTCAACAAAGAATAAGCATGATTAACATCTGGTAATGGTTGCATCATGAGTATTTGTCCCCTTGCTGCTGAGAAGTTTTCATGTAAACCCATTAGGAATATTTGGAGTAATTTTCTCCTCCCTTCTCTTTCTTCAAGTACTTGATGTGCACCACATGTACATTCAACTGCAGGTTCTAGAGCTGTAAATTCGTCCCAATATCCTTTCATCTGATGGGAATATAGTTCAACTAATTTGTGTTCTTGCTCTAGAGAATGTAAATCTCTTTGTAATTGGTAAATTCTATGTCCATCAATACTAGAAAACCTATCTTGTAATTCTTTCCACATTAAAGAAGCACTAGTTATGAAGTTCAAACTATCTCCAATTTCATTTGAAACCGTATTCAATATCCAGGAAATTATCATGTCATTCACTCTAGCCCAATGCGGAAACATAGGACTATCAGAGTTTGGTTTATCATATCCTCCATTTATGATTATTAGTTTATTTTTCGCTGATAAAGATATCTGAATAGATCTTTTCCATGAAGTATAGTTCTCTGTCCCAGTAAGCTTCTTAGCAATTAAGACTAAGCCAGGATGATCACTTGTATGAAGATACAGGGGATGGTATACGGAATTCAGTGGTGAATTCAAATCATTTACCTGACTCAAGAATGCTTGATCTGCTTGATTGTGAGTTGAATGAGACGAATTCCTTTGTTGATTCTGATTTTGATTCTGAGTTTGATTCTGGTTATTTCCACTAGAAGATGCTACCATAGCTGCGTAAGAAGTCATTTGTCTAGGTTTTGATATTTATAATCAATGAAGAAGATTTGTTAGGGATATGTAATTGTTGTGATATGTAATGAGATTTGTGAGATTCGTAAGAAAATTTGTTAGAATCTGTGCTTTGATACCATTTGAACTTTATGAATATCAGATCTTAAGAAAGGAGAAGTAACAGAGAAAGTGTATCTTTTATGATTGAAACTTGTACATCCACAAACATATCTGGTTTGTTAGTCTCTAAGTAAGCTAACCAGAGAGTATTTATACAGAAAAAGAAAACTAAATACAACAAGCTAACTAACTATTCCTATAATATGATTACACGTGTATGTGTGCACTAATCCCAAAGTACAGAATCCATGCTGGCAATCTGTTGCAGTCCTTGTGCTAGTTTGTGTTGAATCTGTCTATGTGTGCTTCGTTGCTGCTGTGTGTTTTGTTGCTGTTGTTCATATGTGCTTGCACTGGCCACAAGTGTACTTGTATTACTATTACCTGCAATACCTGACTTGACCATGTAAATTTTGGAAGAACCTATAAGCCTCATTACATCAATGACTAAATCTAAATTTTATACTTCTTAATTTATAGTGCATTTGCGAGATGAGTTTTTCTGCTTGCTTTAAACCATTTTATACGTACAATTTTATGTAGTTTAATTTGATTTCATCATCAGTCTTAAATAATTATTAGTTAAGAAACTCAGGTGCCACCTTGAACCACTCCAAAAAATCAGTGCCAACATGTGTGTGGACGGCAGAACTCACCGGAGATTAATAGATTAAAAGGAACTGAACTAATCAAAAGTTATAAATTAATCTTAAGCTAACCTAGTCGTTATTACTTTGATTTGATCAAGCTCAACAACTTCCTTACGCCACGAAAAGAATGAATACATACCACTTTAATTAATTTGTCATATATATTTCGTAGGGGAATTAAATAGGTTTATATATTCTCTCTCCAAAAATTTAGAAACCCTGGTTAGTTTATATATCACTTAACTTGCTTATTAATTAAAGATGAAGTTCTAATAATACTATTTGATTATTTAAGATTTTATCATTACAAATCGAGGCTTCCCTCCCAATAAAATAAAATAAAAGCCGGATTTCAAGCATATATATAGAATCTGATTAAATTTAAGCTAGAATATATAAGTAAAACTTGGTGAGATTAAATTAATTATACTAGCTAGTAATTTGGCATCCTATATATAAACTTGCAGCTGTTAATTATATATATATATATATATATATATATATATATCAATCCTTGATCGATCGACCCAGTACAATTATTTTTGCTAACATTAAAAACCCTAACTAGCATTTCAAAAACTCAAATGGCTCAACTGTCATACGATATATATATATATATATATATATATATATATATATATATATATATATATATATATATATATATCAATCCTTGATCGATCGACCCAGTACAATTATTTTTGCTAACATTAGAAACCCTAACTAGCATTTCAAAAACTCAAATGGCTCAACTGTCATACGATATTATGTTCATTTTAGTGACAAATTTTTCATTTTCTTTTTTTTAACCTGTTCCAATCATGTCAAATAAAAAAAATAAAGGCAATTAATTTCACAGTTTCTTTTTCTTTTTCTTACAGAAATGCGCAACTCAAACAATTTTTCATATATATATATATATATATATATATATATATATATATATATTGTAAGACCCCGAATTTTATGAAATAAAAGTATTCAATTTTTCTTATAATTACTATTCAGTAAATGGTTAAATTGATAAAAGTTTAAAGTTATGGGTGAAATATGAATTTTTTTTTCAAAATAAGCAAGTGGTTATAAAATAATCATTGTTGTCGGGTAATATGATATCTATCATAACCTAGACGCGTTGCCTCCCATGTACGAAGGTTTCCTTGAGCACTTCCCAAATATTCTAATTTCTAAAACAGTTTTTGAATATACATTTATGTAAGGTGTCATTGTGAGGTGATGTCCACGGTTGGAACATGAGTCACATTTGGTATATATTTGTATCCAAACTCACAGCATATGTGTTGTTGTATTTTGCACGACAATTGTTGTAATAAAGTTGTAGTTGTTTTCTGTACCATGTATTTGACGACTCAGAATGGGTTGGATGGAATGGACCTATTTTGGGGTCGTTACATTTGGTATCAGAGCTTAGGGATATGATCTCTGGCGGAGATCGGGGAATACAACTAGGAGGGGAGAGATGAGTAAATCCTTCGCTAGTGTGTCCTACCTAAGCTTATTTGTTGGTCAGTCATAATATTGGGATGTTATGTGATATGTTAATTTGTTAAATTAACCCTTGTTTTGAAGCTGTATTCTAGAATGATATTTGAAATACAGGAGATGAACAATGGAGAAATAATGATGACAGAGAAGATGGAATCTGAAATGAAAGGAAGGTATTCTCAACTCTTCGAAATACCAGGTACGTAAATTTCGGGGATGAAATTTCATAAGGAGGGGAGATTGTAAGACCCCGAATTTTATGAAATAAAAGTATTCAATTTTTCTTATAATTACTATTCAGTAAATGGTTAAATTGATAAAAGTTTAAAGTTATGGGTGAAATATGAATTTTTTTTTCAAAATAAGCAAGTGGTTATAAAATAATCATTGTTGTCGGGTAATATTCATTTGGTCGTGGAATATTCTTTCTGTTGAGGAATATTCGTACGACGGCGCAGCTATTTGTGGGCCCCATAACGAATAACTGTTGGGTGAAGAAAACGACAAATTTGAGTTTTTACAAATAACGGCGTAGTTGTTACCGTTAACACTGTTGGAATACCCGGTGGTTAAAATACAGTAATACGCGTTATTGCACAGTAGCACACGGTATTGCATAGTATTTTTGAAATTATTGATTCTTACGTAAGAAGGCACTACTCAATAATTGTTACAGTAATTACTGTTCAATATTTTATTTTATTGATTCAATAATTGCTGCGTTGATATTTTATATTATTGTTGTTTCAATAATTGTCACTGCACAGTATTTCTCCATTATCAGATCAATAATTCATATTATTTAAATAATATTATTAGATAGCATTATTGACAATGTCTAGAAAGTTCTGTCTAAGGAGAGGTTTGGTCATTTAATTGCGCGCCAGTAAGGAGAAATTCTTATTGGAAAGCCCCCTCTTTCCTGGGAACGGCCTGGTTGTCATAAATGTGATTCTGTAATATTATTTGTGAATAATTAATTATTGATTCATATGATAAGGAAATATTTATTTTATGTGGATATAAATGAGGGATATATTTTTGTGGTTAAAAATGAAGGAGTTAATGTTGAGGTTTTTATCCGTATTTTTGTCGGAATGAAGGTATTAAAAATCAGGGTTTTTGAGATATTTTGCGGGGGTTATAATTTTTAATCCGACCGTTGGATCGTGGTAATTTTTGGATATGTTATACATATATAAGTTGAGTATATGCCCACAAATTTTGAACCGTTAAAAATGAACGTATGATTTATTATGAATTTTACGAGATGACTGGTTCAGAAATTGTTGAATTTTTGGAGTTTATCATTTTGATGGAAAATTCTAGAATTGGTGGGCCCCACTTGTGGTTGGTGAAAAAATGTGCTGAATTATATTTCAAATGTGGTGGGTGGGAATAGTAGCAGGTAAAGCCATCAGGTTGCAGGTCAAACCTATCAAAATTTTCCTATAAATAGAGGGCTAAGTTAGAATTGAAAATCACACCAGAAACATAAGCTTTCTCTCTTTCTCTCTCTATATTATGAAGCATATTTTGTGAGTTTTTAGATACTTGGTGAGTTGCTATTCATCAGTGCAAGTTTCCTTCAGCATCATATCCGATATCCAGTCAGAAGTACTGCTCTTTTGAGGTAAGGGATAGTAAGGGATAGTAAGGGATAGTAATGGATTTTAAGGGTTGTTATGATTTTCAGTTTCGTAATTTTTCTGATCTTCAAAAATTATGGAAAAATTTGAAATGATATTTTGATGAGTTTTATTGATTGTGTCCAAAAATGGTGATTTTTGGATGTATAGATTAAGAGTTACGAATTTTACGGGAAAAGACTATTTTAAAAGTAACCGCTTATAATTCCTTGTGGTTAACTCCAAAATTGATGAAATTTTTATTGGGAGTACATGTATATGATAGAAGTATACTCTATAAATTTCAGAATTTTTAGATGAAAGTACAATTTTTGATAAATGTCTAAATATTCGGCTATTTTGGCCATATGAAAAATAGTAAATGACTTTTAAAAATTCTGAGAAAAATATATGTTCAATATTGGACTATATTATGCTAAATCCCAGAAAAGAAATATTTTTGGAACTGATTTGGTATTTTTCATAAAAATGGTCTAGTTATGAGTAAATGAATTAAATATCTTTTGTGAAGAAAGAAAATTGGAAAATAGGATTTTATGGCTTGAGAATCCTATATGAGGTATATGCAGATTTTTGATGAGGGTTTTGGTTATTGATGATGAAATTGTAAGAGTTGGCATTTTATGATGATTAAATACATTAATTAGTAAAGTGTAAACAATTAAAATAAATTGTTTATAAATTTAAGTAATGTTATTCTTTCAATATCATTATACCGAAATACTGGTATGGATTTTATTGTGAAATTTCTACCTTTTTGTGTCGAGTTTACTATTTATGAGTTACTATTCACGAGTTACTATTCATGAGTACTATTCACGATAAAAATTGGTTTCTTTTTCTAACCAAATTATAGTTGAGTTATGAATATTACTCTTGAGATTAAAACTATGTATTGATTATATTGATTTTATTATCATATATAACATTTTTATAACCCTGATGTTGAAATTCTCTTTCACTAGAGTGTAAAGATGGGTAGATTATTGGTATGATCATGACTAGGGTTCTCTTTGGCCTGTAGTGCAAAGTTGAATTGTGACTGGTATGATCATGACCATTGAATTTATAAGTGAATATCTTTAGCTTAAGTGCAAAGGTGAATTGATCAACATGGTTATAATTATTGTTTATATAAATTCTGAAATGATTATATATTTCTTTGAGATATTAATATCTTTGGCCTGTAGTGCAAAGATGAAATATTGATGAATATCTTTGGCCTGTAGTGCAAAGATAAATTGTTGATGAATATCTTTGGCCCATAGTGCAAAGATGACATGTTGTTGAATATCTTTGGCCAGTAGTGCAAAGATGAACAGATGTTGAGATAAACATGACCAACTGGTGATACAAATGAATATCTTTGGACGTAGTGCAAAGATGAAGTTATTAGTATGATTATGAACAGGAAATGTGATTTGGTGTAACCATGATCTTTGATGTTTCAGGTAAAGATAGGTGATGAAAATTATCATCGTCCTGGATGAGAAGAGGAATTTAGAACTACAGTTATGATTATGAGTTATTCATATGATTGTGGACCAGAATTGTTGATTGATGTTACAGGGATAAAACATTGTTGGTGGATTTTTAACATGGAGAAGATAATAGACTTTATAGTCTATTTGACTCTTCTAATGGATTGCTCGTTCCGCTGCAACTATGGTTGAAATTTTTATCATTTACCATATGTTCTAAATCTCTGATTTATTGTTGATGAAGGCTATTGATAATTGAATTATCTTTAGTCATGACATTCTTTACTGAGCTAGTTGTGCTCACCCTTTTGCTTCACAATTCCTTTCAGGTAATAAGAGTGTAGCTGGGTCGAGCGGGGGTAACAAAGGAATAGAACGGTGGTCATCATTTAGTAGTTATATTTGGTGAAGAAAATAGGGTGAGGCGAACCCAACGTTGGAAGGGTGTTTTGTCACTATTATACAAGATGTCTAATGACATACAACCTCGTGTCATCATAGGACAGGGTTGTGCTCATCCACTTGCTGAGTATATCTATGGGCACTACCTATATAATCTTGGTGTTTGTTTGAAGTATAATTCTCAATTTGAGACAGTGGAGATAATGATAAGTCAAGAGAAGACTCACCATTGGGAAGAATATGATAGTAATCTTCTCGTTTTTCTTTGGGGTCTATTGGGTCAACCAAGGATAATTCTGTGGCCATATGATATCTATCATAACCTAGACGCGTGGCCTCCCATGTACGAAGGTTTCCTTGAGCATTTCCCAAAGATTCTAATTTCTAAAACAGTTTTTGACTATACCTTTATGTAAGGTACCTTTGTGAAGTGCTGATACATGATGGTGTCCAACGTCACAGTTGGTATATATTTGTATCCAAACTCACAGCATATGTGTTGTTGTATTTTGCACGACAATTGTTGTAATAAAGTTGTAGTTATTTTCTGTACCATGTATTTGACGACTCAGAATGGGTTGGGTGGAATGAACCTATTTTGGGGTCGTTACATATATATATATATATATATATATATATATATATATATATATATATATATATATATATATATATATATACGGAGAGTCTCTAAAGCGAACCTTAAAGAGCGAACCAAAGACGAACCGTCGTCTTTAGTGTCTATGGCGACGGTTCGACCCGTCGCCAAAGACTACATGGCTATGGCGACGGATCGAACCGTCGCCATAGACACTAAAGACGACGGTTCGTCTTTGGTTTGCTCTTTAAGGTTCGCTTTAGAGACGGACCGTATATATATATATATATATATATATATATATATATATATATATATATAACACAAAGAGGGGTACCAGATATTTGCTAACGGAAGACTTTGGATCAATAAATATTGTCATTATCGTGATTATTTTAATTTTAGCAAGTGCATGATTTAATTACTACTTTGTCTACATGTTACATATAACTGAGATACTAGAAACTATAATTTCCAATCAATTATTTCATTCGTTCCAAAAAAGAGAGTACCTATTTAATTTGTTAGAAAAATAAAATTGTTTGACCAAAATACTCCTTTTTTCTTTCTTTTTGTTGATCATGGTAGTACAATATAAAATGATACCATATGATTTTGAGTTGTACTTCACAATTTTGTTATTGTGCATGTCACCCACGACTACACTTGCACAATTTTTTTTTAAAGGATAAACATAGAACCAAAATACATTCTCAATGCATGTTTGAAAATTTAAAAAATAGAAAATTTTATTTATTTATTTATTTTTAGAATCTTTTTTCTCCCTCAAAATAATTAAAATTTATCAAAGGATAGTTTCTAAAGCAAGGAAACAATAGTCATTTTCCCAACAGTACTAAATCAAATCAAAGATAGTTTCTAAAGCAATTATGCAGATAAATCGGTGTTTGATATATATATATATATATATATATATATATATATATATATATATATAATAAATAGAGGTATACAACAGTGTAAATTTCAAATATGCATAGTCTACTATCGTAGAGTAGTCGCTAATTGATTGATAGTAAAGTAGTCACTATACTACTATAAAAACGTAGGGTGAATCCTCAGATAATAGAGTGACTACTCTATGATCATAGACTGTGTACATTTGGAAGTCTTCACAGCTGTGTAGCTCCATTAACCTCATATATATATATATATATATATATATATATATATATATATATATATATATGTTTTAATACGGCAACCTGTTGTTAAGAGAACTATTCTAACAACCATGATCTCCATCGTTGATCAATATAATTAAGTAGGCTGAGATTTTTAAAAAAAAAGGTCATGCCGCTACAAGTTGTAGCGGCATTTACATCACTTGCTTGGTCAAACGGTCAAATTTTATTATTATTATTATTATTATTATTATTAACTATTATAATAATGAAAGACCAACCTGCCGCTACAACATGTAGTGACTGGCTTATTCTTTAATTGATTGTTGCCACTCTCTCTCCTTTTTATATATTATATTCTACAATTATTGTGACACCCCCAAAATAGGTATACAACACCCATTCTGAGTCGTCAAAATACATGGTACAGAAACAACTACATCTTTATTATTACAACATAAGAAATGTGAGTTTAAATACAAATATTGTCATCTAGAGAATATCCACACTCAAATAAGTCCTCATTATAATTATTGATACATTATTTCACAAAAATGGTGAGGACTACTAAAATAACTTCTAGAACCATCATTCCATACCCCGACTAGTACTGGCTACATTCTCGCCTCCTGAGAAAAATGGAACGAAAAGAAAAAGGGTGAGCTCAACTAGGCCAGTAAAGAACATTATGACTAAGATAATACATAACAAATTATCGTTAGTTTTGATCAACAGGGAAAAATCTAATAGAATACAATAGACAACAAGTTTTAAATCAATATTCGCAGCGGAAAATAATAATTCATAGAAGAGTTACGTAGAGAATGAAATCTACTATTATCTATGAATTTAAAAGTTCATCATCAATATTTTATCCTTGTAACATCAATCAATATTCATCTTTGCACTACAAGCTAAAGATATTCATCAGTTGGTCATGTTCATCTAAACATCTGTTCATCTTTGCACTACGGGCCAAAGATATTCATCAGAAATCATTCATCTTTGCACTACAGGCCAAAGATATTCATCAGAAATCATTTAGGACTGAGGATGATGAAAAATATATTTTAAAGAAAACGAATCCAGTGAAACAAAAGAATAAATATTAGGAATTCATATTTCAGCTATTCCATGTCCAAAAATACCTCATAAATAATCATAGTAGAGTAAAATTCAAGAATGATCAAAACATGGATACAATCAAAGCTAGTATCCATAATAGATATTTTGGACGAAAAGAAAAAAATTTTATTTTTCGGTGAATAGTAACTCGTGAATAGTAACTCGTGAATAGTAATTCATGAATAGTAATCCCGACATGAAAAAGTTCCAAATTTGATAAAAAGTTCCAACCAATATTTTAGCATAATGATATTGAAGAAATAATATCATTTACGAAGAAAATAACATCCCTTACCTCAGCAAAATAGTACTTCTGGTTGGAATATCAGATATAGTGCTGAAGGAACTTGCACCGTATAACAACACTCAAAGTATAAAAATACTCACAAAATACGCTCGATATTATAGAGAGAGAAAGAGAGAGAAATCTGTAGTTTCTGGTGTGATTTTCAATTCTAACCTAAGCACCCTATTTATAGGAAAATGCTTAGAACACCGAAGCAGAAAATTTAATATAATATTAATATATAAATAAAATTTTTTACGCCAACCTTAGACTTCTGAATTCAGCAACTTAGCATGTGATTAATGAGGCTCATAACATAAAAAAAAACGTTTTTATTATTAAAAATAATTAAAACTTTCAAAAATCAATTATTTTAGAACTTCAATAATTCATAATAAATAGCCCTTTTATCAGAAAATTCGAATCTCGCGACTTTTTATTGAAAATGTAATTCTCTACAACTTTGCAGAAGAAAATTTTTTCAAATTCAAAACAGAAATTGACCGAAATCCACATACGGACGATTTTACATGCTATAATCAAATTTTAGTCAAGAAATGGGCCCACAGACATGTTTAACATGTTTTAAAAAACTTTTGTAACAAAAATACTCTTTCTCCTCATATACTCATGTGACGCCCCCAAAATTAGGTATACATCACCCATCTTGGGTCGTCAGATATATAGTACAGAATACAAATACAACTGATTAATACATCTGTCGTGTACAATACGACAAAACATAAACTGTGAGTTTGAATACAAATATTATCTTCTAGAGAGTATTCATACTCAAAAGGAGTCCTCATTACATTTATTAACACACCACTACATAGAATAGTGAGGACTACTAACTAATACTATCATTCGGACCATCACTCCGTACCCCGACTTGTCCCAGCTACATTCTCATTTCCTGAAGAGAACAGTGAAAGAAAGGGTGAGCTCAACTAGCCCAGTAAGAAATATTATGACTAAGATAATGCAGAATAAATTATCATTAGCCTTCAACAATGTTAAACTGATAAAATATAATAGACATCAAGTTTAACTGTAGCGGAACAAGCAATCCATTAAAAGAGTCAAGTAGAAAATAAACTCTACTATCTTTTATGATTTAAAAAGTTTTTCAACACTGTAATCGCTGAGACTCAGCTTAATAAAATAATCCACATCATCGAATCACCCCTGCACTACGGCCAAGGATATTCGTGTATTCATTAATGGTCATGATCATGCCAACAACTGTCCATCAATGCACTACGGGCCAATGAGGACTTTTACCACATCATTTGTAACATTACGGTCATGATTATACCGAATAATCCCTGGTCATAATCATACCAAGTCCATCTATGCACTACAGGCCACAGATGACTTTCAACATTTTATAAACATGAGGATGATGACAATGATATAAGAATTCAATAAAACAAGTTCAAGAATTAATTTATCCAGGAATTAACAACGTCCAAATTGTCAACATGATACTGCATTGTGGAGTAAAATTCAAGAATGCTTAGAAGAATATTTTCTTGAAAAGATACTGGATGAAACGCAACTATCAAGGATATTCCACAAATTTCATGGAGTATAGAAGTCAAAACTTAACCAACTGAGTACAATAAAGAATGGAATAACAAAAGAAATCACCATGCATGCGATAGACCGCACAGACAGGTTATTCCAACAGAATAATAAATAATGGAACCAGGTCCGGCGTAAACGCACAGACAGGATATTCCGACAGAATAATAAATAATGGAACCAGGTCCGGTGTAAAACACACAGACAGGATGTTCCAACAGAATAATAATAAAAACGGAACCAGGTCCGGTGTAAAACACACAGACAGGATGTTCCAACAGAATAATAAACGGAACCAGGTCCGGTGTAAAACACACAGACAGGATGTTCCAACAGAATAATAGAAGAATGTCACCAAGTATAGGGTAGACCGCGTATACTGGTTATTCCAACAGAATAATAACGAATGGAATAACAGAAGTTCTCTTCATGAATATAAAAGAAATAATATTCCCTACCTTAAAAGAACTGGATATTGGAAAAGTGATGTAGCAGAATACTTTTATTCTCTCTCTCTTATTCTCTCTATACTTTCTCTCTCTATAGCTTGAATGAATTCGTGAAAAATAATGAAGCCCTAGGCCTCTATTTATAGAAAAACTGAGGGTGGCTCTTGGTCTTAACGAAGGGTCAAATGACTCTTGGTCTTAACGAAGGGTCAAATGACTCTTGGTAATATTGAAGGGACAACTACTATTGACGAAAGTAATTACTATTGACCAAGGTAAATACTATTGACGAAGGTAATTACTATTGACCAAGGTAAATACTATTGACCAAGGTAAATACTATTGACGAAGGTAATTACTATTGACCAAGGTAAATACTATTGACGACGGTAATTACTATTGACGAAGAGACTCTTAGATGATGACATATGGCCCCCCATAAAATAACCAAACTTACCACAACGTCTCAATAATATAACATATTATACAGATGATACTATGACAATAATTTAAGAGATATGATGCAGCAATTACTGTAGCAATAATTGAGTATAGCTGAGTGACTTCTCACGTAAGCATCAATAATCAATACCGTGTGCTACTATGCAACCACGCGTATTACTGTACTTTTACTACCGAGTAGTTCAACAGTTTTAACGGTTTTAACGTAACACCTCAGCCGTTATTTTTATAGAAAGATAATTTTGTCGTTTTCTCAATCCGACAATAATTCCGTTGTGGGGTCCACCAATGATTGTGCCGTCGTACGAATATTCCCCGACAAAAAGAATATTCCCCGACCAAACGAATATTTTATAACAACTTGCTTACTTTGCAAAATTTATAAATATTACCCACAACTATAACATTATATCAAATTAACTCCATAATATTCAAAAATGATATTTATAGAAAATTCATCTTTATTTATAAAAGTTGGGGTCTTACAACCTCCCCTTCTTATGAAATTTCGCCCTCGAAATTAGGGTACGTACCTGGTATGTCGAAGAGGTAAGGATACCTTGATTTCATTTCTGATTCTAACTCCCAAGTCATTTCCTCAACATCGTGGTTTCTCCACAAAACTTTGACTTGAGGTATAACCTTGGAGCGTAGAATATGTTCCTTCTTATCCAAGATTTGAACAGGAACTTCTTCATACGTCAAATCCTCCGCTATTTCGTCCGGTTCTAACTCAATAATGTGGTTCGGGTCTTCCACATATTTGCGTAACATGGATATGTGGAAAACGTTATGAACACGAGACATACTTGGCGGTAAAGCGAGTCTATAAGCCACAGTTCCTACTCGATCGAGGATTAAAAATGGACCGATGAATCGAGGATTTAGCTTTCCTCTCTTTCCAAATCTCGTAACTCCTTTCCATGGAGCAACACGTAAGAACACATGATCTCCTACATCAAATTCCACGTCCTTTCGATGAAGATCAGCATAACTCTTTTGTCGATCTTGTGAGGTTTTTATACGTTGTCGGATCGTTTGAATCTTTTCTGTAGTCATACGTACCAACTCCGGTCCCAACAACGTTGCTTCGCCCACCTCATCCCAGCATACTGGAGAACGACATTTTCTTCCATACAATGCTTCGAATGGAGCCATGCCAATACTTGCTTGATAACTGTTGTTGTAGGAAAACTCCACCAATGGTAAGAACTTGTCCCAACTTCCCTTGAAGTCAAAGACACAGAGTCTTAATAGATCTTCAAGAGTTTGAATAGTCCTCTCTGATTGTCCGTCCGTCTGAGGATGATATGCTGAACTAAATCGTAACTCCGTGCCCATAGCTTTTTGTAAACTAACCCAAAATCGTGAAGTGAATCTTGGGTCTCGATCAGAAACTATGGATACTGGCATACCATGCAGTCTTACAATCTCGTTTATGTACATACGAGCAAGACGTTCAAGTGTATAAGTTTCTCGTATCGGTAAGAAA
Organism: Panax notoginseng; assembly: GCA_016801055.1. Classification (NCBI taxonomy): domain Eukaryota; kingdom Viridiplantae; phylum Streptophyta; class Magnoliopsida; order Apiales; family Araliaceae; genus Panax; species Panax notoginseng. The sequence continues at coordinate 173,678,651 of CM029021.1, forward strand.
TGAGCAGACTTGGTCAATCTATCAACAATGACCCAAATCGCATCAATACCTTGAGAAACCCTAGGAAGACCGGTAACGAAATCCATGGTAATGTGCTCCCACTTCCATTCTGGAATTTCAAGTGGTTGCAATGGACCTTTTGGTACTTGATGCTCCGCTTTGACTCGTTGACAAGTTAGACACCTTGAGATAAACAACGCTATCTCTCTCTTCATATTGCTCCACCAAAATGTATGACGAAGATCATGATACATTTTGGTACTTCCAGGATGGATTGCAAACGGTGTGTTGTGCGCCTCCATCATGATTTCATACTTTAAATCAGGGTTGTTAGGAACACAAAGTCTGGAGTTGACTCGAAGTATTCCTTCTTCATCGATTCTTGCTTCCGGCATAGCACCTTCTTGCACTTTCTTCCTCATACGCATCAGCTCCAGGTCTGTAGCTTGAGCAGCTTTAACTTTATCGATTAAAGTCGGTTCTACTCGTATATTCGCCATCATCACATGGGTCCCTGGAGTCTTCAACTCTATCTCCATCCTTTGCAAGTCACACAAAATGGGCCTTTGCGTTGTTAATATTGCACTTGTACCCGCATATGATCTTCTACTCAATGCGTCAGCTACCACGTTCGCTTTTCCAGGATGGTATTGAATGGTATGATCATAATCTTTCAACAGTTCAAGCCAACGTCGTTGTCGCATGTTGAGTTCCTTTTGAGTGAAGAAATATTTGAGGCTTTTATGATCCGTAAAGATCTCCACCTTCTCCCCATACAAGTAATGCCTCCAAATTTTAAGTGCAAAGACAACAGCTGCCAACTCTAGATCATGAGTAGGATAATTCCTCTCATATTCCTTGAGTTGTCTTGATGCATAGGCTATGACTTTTCCATGTTGCATGAGAACGCATCCCAACCCTTTGCTCGAAGCATCACTGTAGATGACAAATCCCTCCGAGCCAGATGGTATTGTTAGAACAGGTGCTGAAATGAGTCTCCTCTTGAGTTCTTGAAAACTCTGCTCACATTCTTCGCTCCAACCAAACTTTGTATCTTTCCGAGTCAGCTGAGTTAATGGAGTAGCGATTCGAGAAAATCCTTCCACGAATCTCCGATAATAACCAGCTAAACCAAGAAAGCTACGTACCTCGGTCACTGATTTAGGTTGCTCCCAGCTTTGAATAGCTTCAATCTTTGCCGGGTCAACCGATATTCCACGACTTGATACTACGTGCCCAAGGAATGCTACCTCCTCCAGCCAGAACTCGCATTTCTTCAACTTGGCATAAAGCTTGTATTCACGAAGCTTTTGGAGTACCAGCCTCAAGTGTTGCTCATGATCTTCACGGCTTTTGGAATAAATAAGGATGTCATCAATAAAGACGACCACAAAGTGATCCAAATATTCCTTGAATACCCGGTTCATCATATCCATGAAGGCAGCAGGAGCATTAGTCAATCCAAAGGACATGACTAGGAATTCATAATGCCCGTACCGAGTTCTAAAAGCCGTCTTTGGAATATCCTCAGTTCTAACCTTCAGCTGATGATATCCAGAACGAAGATCGATCTTTGAAAAGAATTGTGCTCCTTGCAACTGGTCAAACAGGTCATCAATACGTGGCAATGGGTACCTGTTTTTGATGGTGACATGATTCAACTCCCGATAATCAATACAAAGTCGCATACTTCCATCTTTCTTCTTCACGAATAGAACAGGAGCACCCCAAGGAGAAGTACTAGGACGAATAAAACCAATGTCTAACAATTCCTGCAGTTGGATCTTTAACTCCTGAAGTTCAATAGGAGCCATTCGATATGGGGCTTTGGAAATGGGTTTTGTACCGGGTTCAAGGTCGATACAAAATTCAATTTCACGCTCTGGGGGTAGGCCAGGAAGTTCTTCAGGGAATACGTCAGGGAATTTATTAACAATAGAAATATCATTCAAAACTGACGTATTTTTGTTTAGATCTGTGACATGAGCTAAGAAAGCTTGACATCCGTTTTTCAATAAACGAATAGCTTTATGGCTTGAGATGACAGCGATTGATTTTAATGGTTTGGTTGCTTGAATTCGCATAATAGGTCGATTAGGAATATGAAAGCTAACAACCTTACGAAAACAATCAATTTTTGCATAATGAGTAGTTAACCAATCAATCCCTAGAATCACGTCAAATGCAAGTATTTTTAATGAAATCAGATCGATAGGTAATGTGTGGGTACCAACTTGAACCAAACAAGACTTATAAACAGTGGAGGTAATGAAGGTTTCTCCCAACGGAGTTTCCACAGATAAGTCAAAGTCTAATTTCTCCGGAATCAAATTTAATCGATGAGCGCAAGTAGGAGAAATAAAAGAATGGGTTGAACCGGTATCAAATAAAGTATAAACTTCTTTAGAGTTTATGATAAGCTTACCCGTGATGACCTCATTCGGGTTCCTTGCTCTCTGGGAGTTCACAACAAACGCTCTCCCTTGCACAACCGGTTTTGACTTTTCTGGGACGGCTTTTGGTGCCTCCATCCTAGCTGAATTTGTCTTCGGTAAACGACAAAATCGGGCTAAATGACCTTCTCTTCCACAATTATAACATGCTTTGGACGGCATCGCGCAGTTTGGACTGATGTGCCCCTCCCCTCCGCATTTGAAACATATGATAGGTGGTCGTTCTCCTTCCTTAACGACAGGTGCTGGTGCTGACGTCTTTCCATCATTGTTGAATCTCCTCTTCTTGAAATGTCCATTCTTATTGTTTTGGCCCTGATTACCACCGAAGTGGTTACCATTTCTGGCCTGTTGATTCCCTCCACGCTTGTTGTCACCGCTTCGATGACTGCTCTCACTGGTATTATCATTTTGCCGGCTGCTCTCTTTTGGTTGCGTTGTCTCGTTATCGCGCTCCACCAACTGAGCCCTATTTACAACATCTGAATACAAACACAGTTTATGAGAAACAAGATGTTGACGTATCTCCGGCTTCAAACCTCTTAAAAACATCCGCGTCATTCTTTCTTCATTATCCACCAGGTGGGACGCAAACCGGGATAACTCCGCAAATTTTGCCTCGTACTGCGACACGGTCATATTATTCTGCTCCAATTTGATGAACTCCACCTCCTTCATGTGACGAATACTCTCGGGAAAGTATTTGTCGTTAAACAGCTCTTGGAACTTCTCCCAGGACATCTTCAGTGCGGCAGGTTGAGTACGCTTTATCGATTCCCACCAGTAATCTGCCTCTCCTCGCAACATAAAGGCGGCAAAGGGAACCTTTTGCTCCTCGGAGCAACCCAAGACATCAAATATCTTGGTGATCTGCTTTATCCATGTTTCAGCTACAAGTGGTTTGGGTTCTCCCTTAAACTCCGGTGGTCCCAGCTCCTTAAACTGTTTAGCGGTGACCGCCTGAGAGTTTCCAGTATTTCCACCTACGTTGTGGACAGGAGCCGCTTTCACCTGTTGTTGCATGAATTGCATAAAGCCTCTGAACATTTGATCATTCATCATTTGGTCAGTGTTGTTGTTTGCATGAGGATTGACACCTTCCTGATGCACATTATCCTGATTATTGATATGTGGTGAATCAACAGTCGTCTGTGCTCCATTGCTATTCTCAACATTCTCAGATGCCATTTTCAGATACTGCCACAAAATAAAAATTAATTGATATGTCATATATTATCCTTATATTATGACCGACCAATTAAATACCATGCAAATAAACTTAGGTATGTCATACTAGCGAAGGAATTCCCCGTCTCTCCCCTCCTAGTTCTATTCTCACATCTTAGCCAGGGATCATATCCCTAAGCTCTGATACCAACTGTGACGCCCCCAAAATTAGGTATACATCACCCATCTTGGGTCGTCAGATACATAGTACAGAATACAAATACAACTGATTAATACAACTGTCGTGTACAATACGACAAAACATAAACTGTGAGTTTGAATACAAATATTATCTTCTAGAGAGTATTCATACTCAAAAGGAGTCCTCATTACATTTATTAACACACCATTACATAGAATAGTGAGGACTACTAACTAATACTATCATTCGGACCATCACTCCGTACCCCGACTTGTCCCAGCTACGTTCTCATTTCCTGAAGAGAACAGTGAAAGAAAGGGTGAGCTCAACTAGCCCAGTAAGAAATATTATGACTAAGATAATGCAGAATAAATTATCATTAGCCTTCAACAATGTTAAACTGATAAAATATAATAGACATCAAGTTTAACTGTAGCGGAACAAGCAATCCATTAAAAGAGTCAAGTAGAAAATAAACTCTACTATCTTTTATGATTTAAAAAGTTTTTCAACACTGTGATCGCTGAGACTCAGCTTAATAAAATAATCCACATCATCGAATCACCCCTGCACTACGGCCAAGGATATTCGTGTATTCATTAATGGTCATGATCATGCCAACAACTGTCCATCAATGCACTACGGGCCAATGAGGACTTTTACCACATCATTTGTAACATTACGGTCATGATTATACCGAATAATCCCTGGTCATAATCATACCAAGTCCATCTATGCACTACAGGCCACAGATGACTTTCAACATTTTATAAACATGAGGATGATGACAATGATATAAGAATTCAATAAAACAAGTTCAAGAATTAATTTATCCAGGAATTAACAACGTCCAAATTGTCAACATGATACTGCATTGTGGAGTAAAATTCAAGAATGCTTAGAAGAATATTTTCTTGAAAAGATACTGGATGAAACGCAACTATCAAGGATATTCCACAAATTTCATGGAGTATAGAAGTCAAAACTTAACCAACTGAGTACAATAAAGAATGGAATAACAAAAGAAATCACCATGCATGCGATAGACCGCACAGACAGGTTATTCCAACAGAATAATAAATAATGGAACCAGGTCCGGCGTAAACGCACAGACAGGATATTCCGACAGAATAATAAATAATGGAACCAGGTCCGGTGTAAAACACACAGACAGGATGTTCCAACAGAATAATAATAAAAACGGAACCAGGTCCGGTGTAAAACACACAGACAGGATGTTCCAACAGAATAATAAACGGAACCAGGTCCGGTGTAAAACACACAGACAGGATGTTCCAACAGAATAATAGAAGAATGTCACCAAGTATAGGGTAGACCGCGTATACTGGTTATTCCAACAGAATAATAACGAATGGAATAACAGAAGTTCTCTTCATGAATATAAAAGAAATAATATTCCCTACCTTAAAAGAACTGGATATTGAAAAAGTGATGTAGCAGAATACTTTTATTCTCTCTCTCTTATTCTCTCTATACTTTCTCTCTCTATAGCTTGAATGAATTCGTGAAAAATAATGAAGCCCTAGGCCTCTATTTATAGAAAAACTGAGGGTGGCTCTTGGTCTTAACGAAGGGTCAAATGACTCTTGGTCTTAACGAAGGGTCAAATGACTCTTGGTAATATTGAAGGGACAACTACTATTGACGAAAGTAATTACTATTGACCAAGGTAAATACTATTGACGAAGGTAATTACTATTGACCAAGGTAAATACTATTGACCAAGGTAAATACTATTGACGAAGGTAATTACTATTGACCAAGGTAAATACTATTGACGACGGTAATTACTATTGACGAAGAGACTCTTAGATGATGACATATGGCCCCCCATAAAATAACCAAACTTACCACAACGTCTCAATAATATAACATATTATACAGATGATACTATGACAATAATTTAAGAGATATGATGCAGCAATTACTGTAGCAATAATTGAGTATAGCTGAGTGACTTCTCACGTAAGCATCAATAATCAATACCGTGTGCTACTATGCAACCACGCGTATTACTGTACTTTTACTACCGAGTAGTTCAACAGTTTTAACGGTTTTAACGTAACACCTCAGCTGTTATTTTTATAGAAAGATAATTTTGTCGTTTTCTCAATCCGACAATAATTCCGTTGTGGGGTCCACCAATGATTGTGCCGTCGTACGAATATTCCCCGACAAAAAGAATATTCCCCGACCAAACGAATATTTTATAACAACTTGCTTACTTTGCAAAATTTATAAATATTACCCACAACTATAACATTATATCAAATTAACTCCATAATATTCAAAAATGATATTTATAGAAAATTCATCTTTATTTATAAAAATTGGGGTCTTACAACTCATATATCCCACATTCATTGTAAAAATATCATCATTATTATATTATAATAATATAATAAAATATTATTTTATCAGAAAAGATAAAATATCGATTTTCAACAATTGTCACTTTAAAATTTTCTCCATCTATATCCACATAAAATGAATATTTTTCTCATCATATAAATTAATAATTAATTACTCACAAATAATATTACAAAATCACAATACTGACAACCAGGCAGTTCTCAGGAAAGAGGGGGCTTTCCAATAAGGATTTCTCCTTACTGGCGCGCAATTAGGTCATCAAACCTCTCCTTAGATAGAACTTTTTAGACATTGCCAATAATATTATCTAATAATATTATTCAGATAATATGAATTATTGCTCCGATAATGGAAAATACTGTGTAGTGACAATTATTGAAATAACAGTAATATAAAATATCAACGCAGCAATTATTGAATCAATAAAATAAAATACTGAACAGTAATTACTGTAACCATTATTGAGTAGTGCCTTCTTACGTAAAAATCAATAATTGGTGCAATACAGCGTGCTACTGTGCAACAACGCGTATTACTGTGTTTTAATCATCGGGTATTCCAACAGTATTAACGGTAACAACTACGCCGTTATTTATAAATAACTTATACTTGTCGTTTTCTTCATCCAATCGCTTTCCGTTATGGGGCTCATAAAAGACTGCGCCGTCGTACGAATATTCCCCGACAGGAAGAATATTCCACGACCAAACGAATATTCCCCGACAACAATGAATATTTTATAACCACTTGCTTATTTGAAATATTTGCACATTTTACCCATAACTAACCTCATTAATCAATTTAACCCTTACTATTTCAAAATAATAAATAGAGGAAATTAAATTTTATTTATTAATAATTTGGGGTCTTACAATTATTACACTATTCTTTTAACATTATTGATATTATCATAAGAAAAACGATTTTATCAAAATATTAAGTGTCATTTAAAATATTAAGATGTAATAATTTAAAAATATTAATAAATATTTAGGAATGAGAAAATTTTTATTATAACAATATTAATAGTTTTTTTAATGTATGTAGTACGAAATTATAAATTTTAAGACATTAAAAATACATTTAAGTATTATACTTTTTAAACTTTAATATAAATAAGTTAGAATATTTCAAAGTTTAAAGTTATTTATATTAAAGTTAGAATATTTCAAATATACACAGCAATGTAAATTTTAAATATACACAGTCTACTATCGTAGAGTTAAGTCACCCTACGAACGTAGAGTAATCACTGATTGATATAATAGAGTAGTCACTATACTACTGTAGAAACGTAGGGCGAATGTGACGCCCCCAAAATAGGTCCACACAACCCATTCTGGGTCGCCAAATACACATTACAAAATCTAAATCCAAATATTTATTTTTACAACTATTAAACTATCGTTTAAAATACGACAACACATAAGCTGTGAGTTTCAATACAAATAACAATACTCACACTCCAAACCAATGATACTTTATATAAAGGCACAGTCGATAACTATTTTAGGAATTAAAAATTTGAAAAATGCTCAAGGAAGCCTTCATACATGGGAGACCATGTATCTAAGTTATAATAGATATCATAGGACTTGAGAATTAACCTTGGTTGACCCAATAGATCCCAAAGAAGAACGAGAAGATTACTATCTTGTTCATTCCAATGGTGTGTATCTTCTTGCAATATAATTATCTCCATTGTCTCAAACTGAGGATTCCAACCATACTCCAAGATTATATAGATAATGCTCATCGATATAGTCAGCAAGTGGATGCGCGAAACCATATCGTATGATAACACGAATTTGTATGTGGTTAGACATCGTGTATATATGATAGTGGCAACACACCCTTAAGCTTTCAGTACAATTATGTCCTCTTCATTCTAATGAGGTGCATTTTTTACGCTTTCAAAGTCGGGTTCTCATCACCCTACTGTTGTTTACCAAAATTAAATATTAAATGATGTATAAAATACGACACATATTTTAAGTCCTCAATATAATTATATATTGTCATGCTGTTTTATAATGTATTGAGCAACTTCAACAGTCACAGACCATCACTCTATTTTCTTGTTATCCCCGCTCGACCCAGCTACACTCTTATTACCTGAAAAGAATTGTGAAGCAAAAGGGTGAGCACAAATAGTCCAGTAAAGAATATTATGACTAAAGATAATCAAATTATCAATAAAATTAATCAATAATAAATCAGATATTTAGAACATATGGTAGATGATAAAAGTGTTCAACCATAATTGCAGCGTAATCAACAATCCATTAGAAGAGTCAAGTAGAACATAATATCTACTATCTCCTCCACATTAAAAGTCCATCATTAATATTTCATTCCTGTAATACCTATCAACAATTTTTTGGTGTACCCAAGACAAAAGAATTTTCATCACCTGTCTTCACTTGAACCACCAAAAATTATAGTTAAATTCACAATTCATGTTTATAATAATGTAAATCAACAGTTTCTCATTGCCACAAAGGCTTAATAAAACTTTCACTCAATGTTCTTGCCACAAAGGCTAAGACATTCAATAATCATATTGTCTTTACACTCTACACCAAAGACATTCAAATGTAACAATAATGGTCATGATCATATCAATCAATTATCTATCTTTGCACTACGGACCAAAGATATTCAACTGTAATATCAATGGTCATGATCATACCAATCAATTTTCTATCTTTGCACTACGGGCTAAAGACATACAACTATAAAATCAATAATCAACAATTCATCTTTGCACTACGGGCCAAATTAAGACATACAACTATAAAATCAATAATCAACAATCCATCTTTGCACTACGGGCCAAAGACATACAACTGTAAAATCAATAATCAACAGTCCATCTTTGCACTACGAGTCAAAGACATACAACTGTAAAACCAATAATCAACAGTCCATCTTTGCACAATGGGCCAAAGACATACAACTGTAAAATCAATAATCAACATCTTTGCACTACGGACCAAAAATATACAACTGTAAAATCAATAATCAACAGTCCATCTTCGAATTACGGGCCAAAGAAGACTTTCACCATAAACCTTTATCTGTAATATTAAAGGACATAATTATACCAATACACAATTTCTTATCATAATCATACCAATCAACAGTCCATCTTTGTACTACGGGCCAAATATGACTTTCAGCACAATATAAATACGAGGATGATGACAATGATATAAAGAATCAATCAAGTGAGATCAATGATAAATATTAGAGATTTATAATTTAATTTATCCAGAGTTCAAGAATGTTCAAATGATCAACATGATGATCAAAACGTGGATTCAAATTTAAGAATAAGATTCATATATCAAAGATATTTAGACAGAAAAAGAAACTAATTTTATCGTGAATAGTACCCCGGCATGAATAGTACCCAAATGAATAGTATCCCGTCATGCAAAGTACCACAAATGAATAATACTCCGACATGAATAGTATCCCGACATGAAAAGATTAGAATTATAGAAGTAATATATACTTACCATAGTAAGTTTAGATTTAGGAATATGAAAAGAAAAAATATATGAAACTGCAAATAGATTTTCACCCGTCATATGGTAATCCGCGTAGACAGATCATTTCCACAAATAAAAAATGAGTATATATGAAGGGTTATTCATCATGCATGAGGTAATCCGTGTAGACAGGTTATTCCCACAGATTAATAAAGAATGAATACAAAGAGTTATTCACCAAGCATGCGGTAATCCGCGTAGACAGGTTATTCCCGCAGATTAATAAAGAATAGAATGACAACCCTTACGAGTATGAAGAAAATAACATCCTTTACGAATATGAAATAAATAATACCCCTTACGAATACGAAAAATAATATCTCTTACCTTAGTAGGAGATTGGATACTGCAATAATGTAGTAGCAGAATACTCTTATTCTTTCTCTCTTATTCTCTCTATAGTTTCTCTCTCTAGAGTTTTAGTGAATTGGTGAGGAAAAAAAGGAAGAAATGAGTTTCTATTTATAGGAGAATGGACTAAATAGTAACTGATTCACAGACGGTCCATATTGATTTACTATTAAAACTTCAACCGATTGTTCATATTGATTTACTATTAAAACTTCAATCGACGGTCTAAAGAATTAGCACATCTCCCAATGAAATAATAAGTCAAACTTACAATAAACGACTCATGACAAACCCCTCTATTTATATCAAAAATTGAATAAATATTTACCACAAATCACTTATCTTCAATCAACACATTTTTAATCTTTCAACATTTATTCATCATTTAATATTATAACTCACAATATTGACAATCAGATCGTTCCCAGAAAAGAGGGGACTTTTCGATAAAGATTTCTCCTTACTGGCGCGCAATTAAATAACCAAACCCCTTTCCTCGACAGAACTTTCTAGACATTGTCAATAATGCAAATAATAATATGAATAATTGTGTTGTCTCAATTATTAATTTAATAATATAAAATATTGTGCAGATGATACTGTGACAATTATTGAATCAATAATATGAGATACTATGCATCAACTACTGTGGCAATTATTGAATAAAACTGAGTGACTTCTTATGTAAACATCAATAATCAGAGATACTGTACAATACCATGTGCTACTGTGCAACAACGTGTATTACTGTACTTTTATCACCATGTATTTCAACTGTTTAACGGTAAAAGTCTTGTCGTTATTTTATGAAAAGGTTATTTTTGTCGCTTTCTATATTCGACAGTTATTCCGTTGTGGGGTCCACCAATGATTGCGCCGTGGTACGAATATTCCCCGACCAAGCGAATATTTTATGACAACTTGCTTACTTTGCAAAATTTGTACATATCACTCATAACTATAGCATTATATTAAATCAACACTTTATTATTCAAAATAATATTTAGAGAAAAATAAATATTTATTCATAAAAAGTTGGGGTCTTACGGTGAATCCTCAGATAGTAGAGTGACTACTTTACGATCGTAGACTGTGTACATTTGAAAGTCTGCACAATTATATATATATATATATATATATATATATATATATATATTCAACGAATAAGTCTTTAACCAACATTAACAAAGGAAAGTACTACGATATGCAAGCACAGTTGAAAACACCATTCCTTATTTATTTTTTGTAAAATTAATTTACTCCTCAATCGTTTATACTGAATCACATACATTAAGCTGTTAAATCAAGGTTCTTATTTGACTGTTACTTAATTTTTTTGGCCAAGTGATCACCATCTCATGCATCTTGTATGTAACTACTCACTTTCCAGGCTCATCATCGGATCCGGTTGTTTTGAAATATATAGGCGAAGATCCTTCAAAATAGCAAGACAAGTGATGAGAATCAATATATATATATATATATAATAACCAAAATATATAGTTATAACATGAACTCACCAAAAAATTCTCCCCGTTTTCAATCAACGCTAACGTTGTTGCCGGAAGAAACCCTAAATAAATGTAACGTTTTACATCTATGAAAGATCGAAACTGCTGCATTTCAGATCTCTCATGCTGATAGAACTGCATAGTACAGAAGATAATTAATTTGCAGGATGTCATCTTTATAGTAAAAAAATTATATAAAAAAAATGAAAGATGACGTTAAGTCTAGCATTAGTGTGTAACAGTCACAATAATGTCATCTGCTTGATCCATTGCAAACAATTGAAAAGGAAACACCCATCTTAGATTCAGCCATTCATACGTACGTACGTAGTAGATCAAATGGCCCAAAAATGATACTCGTCAGGAATATATAGCGGCCTTAGAGCTTCTACTACTATCGGCTACCTAACTGTCTCTCTTCTTATATCCTTCGTATCCTTTACGGAAGAGTTCCAAGAGCTTCCATTGATTGAGACTTGACTACTTCGGGTGGATCCCTTTTTGATCATTAGGGGATGGAGAAGGTGTTCAAACGAAAGTAAACAACAAGCAACAACTTCGCTCAACCCGTTTACAAAATAATTTTAAAGTTAAAATTCTCATTTCTTAATTATATTTACTATGAATCAATCAATTCCGATACATATATATATATATATATATATATATATATATATATATATATATATATATATATGCTGAGATTTACCTTATCACATCTCCCGCCAAGGCGTTGACGAATTTCATATGTCCATCCCTTGAGCCTTTGCTCCAAAGGAAGCCAATTTTTCGTCTTACACAAAGACGGAATACTTTGCGACATGTTTCTTGTGATCTGTACATTAATTGTTGCAATGCTCTAAATTAATTTGTAAGTATATATATCATGCATTAAAATGACCACTTCTGCACCCAAAAATACCAAAATAAAAACTTAAATATATTTTTCATACGAAATTAAAAACATTAATTTAAGCTAATGTATAATTCTTATTCTTTAAGCTCCAAACAAAAAATATACTTAACTATTTAATGCGCTAAAGTGCTTTTATATTAATTCCTAAGCTCTATATATAAGAAGTCTGAAAACTTAGCAGATCAATTATTTTGACCTAGTTTCATTGGTTTATTTCTAAACTCGCTAGATATATATGAGAAAAATATATATACACAGCGTATCTTCATCCATGGCTTTTTTTTTTGGCTTCTCACTCCTCTAGATCTGAATTAAGGTAAAACATATATAGGTCAATTAGTACATAAACTGGATTGGATGAATAATTAATACCCCATCATTCAAGGGACTAGAACCATCAGGGAGAATGAAGTCAAATGCCTCTGAAGTTCCCAGTCTTTTTGTGGATGTTAATGTTCTGCGCCTTGCCTTTGTTATTGACTCTGACGATAATGCCCCTGCTGTCTGCTGCTGCTGCTGCAATCATGTGTAGTAATTAATTTAAGTCATGATTCTCTATATATATAAACTTAATAATCTATGTACCACAAAACAGAAAAATTAGATAGATCTCATATATACATGTACTGTAGGGTACTTATGAATTGTTTTCCCAAAATTTGTAAAATAAATTGGTAGATCTAATAAAATTTTGTTTATTTCACCTGATTTGGCGAGTCAATGTCATAGTCAAACTCGAATTCATAGAAGACGGGCACTTCCACGAGCAGTACCCCCTTGCCCTTATAGGACTTCTTAGTGGCCATTAGGGAGTCGTCGTCACTGGAAGAACTTGAGAAATTAGCAGACATTTTTTCTTTCTTTCTTTCGGATAGATAGATCTAGAAACAAAAATATTTAAAGGGTGAGAAATATTAGGTTACGAAATTTAAAAAGAAAAAGAAAAAGGGAGGAGATGGATCGAATACTTGATTATTGATGAATAATAACCAAGAGAGAAATGATGTAGTTGAGCAGTGTGTGCATATACATTTAGGTTGACTGATGGGGGTACGTTTTTATAGAGGCAACAAATTAGAGAATTAAATGGATAGATATCTAAGACGATAGAGCGGGAAAAGGACAAACCTTTGTAGGTATCAAAATTAATGTTCTTGTAATTAACTACGTTTAATTTGTGGGTAGAAAATGCATCACCTGGATTATATAGTGCGTTTAATTGCAAGGGGTCCAAGAATATTTAATTTTATTAATTTACCACACAAATACATTCTCATAAGAAAAATATCTGATGTAGATTATGTTTTGGGTGTCTTTAGCAATATATTATCCATCAAATCGATCTATATATACATATAATTGAAATTTTAAAATTTTCAACCACTAAACATTATAAAAAGTATGATGATAACGATAATTAATGTAGCCATAAATTAAATGAGTCTTATTTTAATATTTTGAAATCAATTTGTGAAACTTTAAAATTTAAAATTAATGCGATTCATTTTATTTTTTTTAAACCATCAAATAGTGTAATTAATGTGTAATACTTTTTTGAATAGTTTATAATTAATTACTAAGATAATATTAACTAAAAAAAATCAAATAAAAATTAATACTCACAAACTAATTTTAAAAAGTCAAAATTAGACTATCTCTTTTTGTGTAACGGAAGGATTATTTATGCCTCAAATTATTTTTTTCCATTTATAACAGGTGGACTAATTTTGAGTTACACTGTTCAAAATGTGAATATTCTAGAAGAGTGCAGTGTTATATTTCCACAACTGAATTAGATGCATGTTTGGCTGGTGCAATGAAATGAAAAGAAAGTTAATGAGATATTGGTATTAATTGTTAATATTAAACAACAAATATAAGGTCTTCATAGTCTGGAGTTCAAACTCTATCCGTACTTGTGTTAAAATTATGTGGGGCCCACTAATATGGGAATAAACTTAATTATAAGAGAATGATGATTTCAACCCAAATGTACAATGTTAAATACAATCCGATATTGGACCATTAATATTTTTACGTGGTTGGATATATCACCTCCCCAAATATAATATGAGAATTGTTAAATTCACAATATTTTTTATTATTTTCAAAACAAAAGTGTCACTGTAGATGTATAGTGACGGTAAAAACCGTCGCTATAGGATCTATAGCGACACTTTTGTTGTGGAAATAATATTTTATGTTGTGGATTTAACAGTTTCCTATAATATTCCTTCTGTTACTTTTTAACGTTTAGGGAGAAAACTCGCATATCGATAAAAAAAAAATGTAATTAATGCTTTATCCAATTAATTATATTAAGTATAAATTTTTAATATTATCTTTTTAAAATTTATTTATTTTAAAAAAAAATAATATTATTTAATGCTTAGAAATTATATGGGAAAGTAAGCCATTAATTCTTTCTTAAAACGACATATAAAAATGATACTAATACTAGTCCATAGATGATTTCAACTTTGCTGTATATGTTCAGGTGACTTTTGCCCATTTTTCAGGGATATATAGTCGGATAGACGACCATTAAAGTAGCTAGGTTACTTTCTAAATATCCACCGGTAGCAGCACGTACTATTTATTTGCGACATTTCAAAAGTGTCGCAAATGCTTTGTTGTAGTACTTTATTTGTAAATGAATACTCCATCAACTTTTGAGCTTTGTAGTCAGGCGCTCAATATCAACTTGTGTGTCTGACTACAAGTTGATATAATGATATTGAAGTTTGAACTCTTTAATTACATGCATGCTAAAGTGATGTAATTGTACGTACGTGTTTATCAATTCATAAATCAATAGGTCACCTGCATAAGTGTTCATAACTATAACATTTTGAATTAATTTTCAATAATTAATCAAAATTAAAATTGACAAGATCGAGCTAGCAGGCAGCTGATAAAATCTGTCTGACATGATCTACTTATATATGTAGAATATACCAATTAGAAAACTTGTCATGGATACGTTAGAGACTTGGCACTTCTTAATTAATTAAATATAATTAAGGTGTTAGCTTGCACTGTAGAAATTCCAGGCAACCCAGAACTGCTCTTTTTCTAATGACAGTAATAGATTTTGACATACAACACACGACAACAATGCTTATGTTAAAAAATATCTTTGTTTTCTTTCTCATTAATCAGGAATTTATATTTCTTTAGAATCTTTTTGTGATTATCGGTTCCAAAAAAACGCTAAACATAAAATTTAAAGTATGCGTGACCGTTAAAAAAATTAAAATTATAATAATAAGTTAAACACGAAACACTTATAATTTCATTATATAAATAGAATTATTATATTAATTCATTGTGCATTTATAATTTGTAATTCAAAAGGGCAACAACAAAGGGCCAAAGCCAAACATAATAGGGTCATCCCGGAATAAATCATCAAATCCATCTTCGTCAGCCAGTTGAAGATCAAGAAGCTGATCATCTTGCAGCGCCGGAATTTGTGCAGCTTCTTGGTTTTGATTTATTGAAGGAGCGCCTACATTTTCTAGTACTTCAGCATTTGCTCTAGGCTGATCCCCATATCCTGCACAATTTAATTACTAATTAATTAAAAGGTTCTTAATTGAATTATTAAACTTATTAATTAATCGAATTAATTTGAGTTGAAGTATACCAGCTGGTGGTGCCTCTTCAGTAATATCCCCGGCGCTGTTAAGGAAAAAAGTTTGAAATCCACCTACAATAGGTTCCATGATTGCATAGTCAGACTCTATTTGGTTATAGGCCCGTTCTTCAAGAAGAAAAAGTTGATCTTGAAGGGCAGCATCAATTTGTTGTTGTTGTTCTTCTTCTTCATTTTGCATTGATGAAGAATTACTGGCGCCTAAATTTTCAAGGACTTCAACATGATTTGCTTCTGGTTCAGTTATGCCTGCACATATATATAATTAGTTAAAAGGGATCTTACTTACTAATTAACAAGCATAACCTCTTGAACTAATTGAAATTGAGATTTAATTATTAAAAAAAAGACGAGTTGAAGTAAAAAAAATATATAAGATTTATTTTGAGATATTTTTAAATTCATTTAATTTTGGAACTGAACAAATAGATCGATCATGTTGCCAAAAAATCACCTAATACTAGTCTATAAACAATTTTTTTAAATTTGAAAATATCTCAAATTAATTTTAAAAAATCAAAATTAATTCTACATTTTGGACCTAATCAAGAAAATATAGTATATTTATTACCAGCTGGAGGTGGGGATGCCGCAGCCTTAGTCCAGTGTAGCTGCTCCGCTATTATTCTATCCACAGCATGAATGTTGGCCGTGTTGTTACAGTTTTGAAGGAGGGTCTTTTCCGTGTGAGACAGCAATGTGCCCACAATATCTGTAGTTGTTGGCTCCTTCTGCAATGCCATAAGAATAGTCTTTTAAAAAAACATATCTTTAGGTATATATATCTAGCTATAGATATACCCCTTCCTTCTATTGCGTTTCATAACATTTTTTAATTAAAAAAATATTATTTCATTTTAATTTTTTTTATTGTATTCTAATGAAACATAGTATTCTCAAATTTATTATTATCATAATTTTTAGTAGCAAACTATCATATATTATTATACTAAACATTGAATAATTTTGAAACAAACATATATTGTAACAAAAAATATATTCTTGAAGTTTGTAAATTTTGTCAATGAATTAACTGCTTTTGTAAAACGATGTAAACACATAGCATGCAGGAGCAATAGTAGCATGATGAAAAAAAAAAAAGGAACTCACCGACGAGACTTCTTCTCTTGATCTTTTTCCCCTAGCCGGTTTTCTATTCGGAACAAAACCGTACTTGATATAAAACTTGACCTGGGCCTCAGATCGTAGTTTTATTGTGGGATGGTAATAAAACTGCACGACAAAATTTCGATTTTCTTTAAACTTAACTCATAGATCAATACCCAATTATATAACATTTCTGAGGAACAATAAGAATATATATATATATATATATATATATATATATATATATATATATATATATATACACACACACACACACGAGCTGAGGAGATTCATATAACATGCATGTAAATTAAAATATCTAGCTGATTGATGACCCCATTTACTTTATCAATTATTCCGTTGTGACGCTGGCGTTTTTCAACTTGCCACCCCGTCAACCGTTGAGGCAAGGACAACCAGCAGCTCTGCTTAAGATGCCTAATAGCTTCAAACTGGAGCTTCACTTTCTGTTTGATGTACATACATATATATAAATATATATTAGCCAGAGAGACAAACCCTAGATTAATTAGCTAGCTAGCTAGGTTTAAAATTTATACACTCCACCAGTTCTGAAGAATAATGAAATTATGATATAAAAAAATTAGAACATTTTGTGAAACTATATTTCCACACAGAAAAATGATAGTTTCACACGAGTCTCTCTTATGAATATAAAACTCAATAACTATTCATGTAAGAGAATATATAAAAATATCAATTACTTTTTAAATATAGTATTATCAATTTAAAGATGATTTTTTTTTTAATTGTGGAATACAAAATGACAATGAGACTATTTTTATGTGAGGGGAAGTAATAATTAATTACAAGTACGAGAGATAGTGAAAAGAAACCTGGAAGAAAGACTTATATATATATATATATATATATATATATATGTATACGATATATAGGTCTTATGAATGAATAAATATATTGATTAAATTACCGGCTCCATTGTTAACAAGGACTGAACACATGTTTCTGGCAGTGTGAAGTTGAATGGGTGTGAAAAAGATACCAATGAGGATCGGGGTGTTCTGGTTCGAACCCTCATTGTTGATGCCATCGATGGATTCTGCAACTTCAATTCATTAAGAAAACCTAATTTAGCGTAGAACTTTCTCTCTCTATATATATATATATATTAGTTGAGTAGAGCTTATGAATTTTTTTAGATATGAAAAAATTAAAATAAATAAAAAAAGGGCCATGAAAATTGTTGATTTCACCTGCTTGTCACTTGGAACTATGATGGATATGGGTAGCGGAGCAAGAACATTCTCTGTATCCGGTACTGTTAATTGATTTTGCTGCAGGTAAGAACGTAAATAAATTGTAAGAGATCTATTGGTATGTGAATTTTCATAAATAATTAATTAATAAAAAAATTATATGTCCAACATCTTCAAGCTACAATTTTTAACCTGCTGATACGGGACTAGGGCGAGATCGCCCCCATCAGCATCAAAATTGAAGAAGAAGACCATTAGTGTGTGTGTGTGTGTGTGTGTGTATATATATATATATATATATATATATATATATATATATAAAGAAAGAGAGAAGAACTAATTAGACAAAGTATTGGCTGGTGAGTATATAATATATAGATAGAGAGCATATACAATTAGGTTTGCTGATGAGGGGATATATATACGCAAAAATTCGACCAGATGTGGGGAATGAAAACTTGGGGGAAATTAAGTTGTTTTTGTATATAATTATTGTGGTGTTATCGCTTTTCTAATTCGGGAAATTTATCATAATGAGATTACCGTGTTTTTATGCTTTAACGGGTCATTTGTAGAAATTATTTATTCATATATATATATATATATATATATATATATATATATATATATATATATATATATATATATATATATATATAGCTAGGGAATTTATCAACTTCAAAATTTAGGATTGGAAAGTAATATTTCCACTTCAATACTTTTATTTTCATATTACTATTTCTCTCATCGGAGTGGGTCCTATTTTTATATAAGAGAATTAAAAATATCAAATATACATGTGAAAATATAATTTTCCTTTAAGATTGTATGGGAATGGCGCTCTCAAAAGAGATTCAAATTTCAAAATATTTACGTTGTTATAAAACTGTTATGGAAATAACAAATATAATATAAATAATATTTTTTTAACAAAAAAAAAGTATTATGACAGATTCCCCAAAATCTGATTCTCATTACTGTGGAGCCAATATTTGTAACTAAACACGTCATATTAAATTAATTAACCTTTTGCATATATATCAATGTTTTTGTCAGCATCATTGCTCCTCGATCAAACTATATTTATTACAACTTATATATGAACTTAGGCTGCCAAAAAACAATATTATCAATTGATTTATAGTCCATGGTCAAAAGTAAAATAAATTAAAAAATTCATAAAAATAAGAAAACCATAATATATCAAGAAATGGACTCGTTGCCTTAGGAGGACCAACCTGGTTGTGTTCTGCTGATATATATATATATATATATATATATATATATATATATATATATATATATATATATATGACACGAGAAGAGTTATCGGTTAAAATTCGATATAATTTATGTTTTGGTATTTATGGACAATTTAAATATTTGATGTATTTTAAGAAACAACCCACTCCGATGTCAGTGTGAAGGAGAATGATGTCGGTCGAAGCTGCTTAGCCGGGGATTGTAAGCAACTGTTCGTTCATCGTGGGGACTAGGTAAAATTAGTCGAATCTATCTTTTAATTTTCTGTTGATTCATAAAAAAAATAAAAAAAAATATCAATCCAGATCCGTGTAGCAAGAATGTCTAAAGCTACAAAGGCAAGAATTGAACAAGTAAGGGATTATATTGACTTTCTTGAATATAAATGTGATTTGTTGTATGAAACTTATGTACGTCATTGTAAACACTTGTTGTCCAAATATAATTTTTTTTTGGAGGTATTAGAAGAAGCATATTATAAACTTGACAAGTTAAAATATCGATATCAAGTTGAGAAAAGAAGAGTTAGAGAAGAAAGTCAAATTAGGGAGCTTTATTTTCTGATTGATGAAGGTAGAAGGTGTTGCAAGAAAATCAAAACCAGCATGAAAAATTTTCAAAAAAATTGTAGCCCCATCAATTTTACTTCTCAGTCATGTTGTTTGTTCTTTAAAGTAGAGAGAGTGAACACATGAAGGAGGAGGTTGAAGCAGGGGTTATCGTTAAAGATGAACAAAGCTTAGTAGTTGAAGAGGATCATGATTTGGAGTGAACGCAACATAAGGATACGGACATCGTAAAAATTGAGATTGATTATGAGATTGTTCATAATCCTGTGTTCGACAACTTGGAAAATTTTGATTTCATCGTTTCTAATCATTTGTTGCAAGTGCAGGTTAATACGAAGGCTTTGATTACTTCAAAATTATTTCCAAAATTTTTCTTTGAGAAACAACATCGTGAATACATGGTACAAAGAAGATTGTGAATGTCTAGCAGTTGGAGCTTGATATTACTTCATTTTAAAATTCGAGGTCGAATTTTCTCCAAGAAAAAGGGAATGACACGGGAAGAGTTATCTGCCAAGATTCGATATAATTTATGTTTTGGTATTTATGGATAACTTAAATATTTGATGTATTTTTACTTATTAGTAGTAAGGTAATTTCAATTATTATTTAGTAATTTTATGAAGTTTTTCAACTCTATTGTAATTAGGAATCTTTTTAGGTAGATTTTGATTCCAAATTAATTAATTTGTTATTTCCTTTTAAAATTAGGATTCCTTTTACTAGTATAAATATGGTGCAATGTAAGTAGGAAGAACTCTCATTATTATTATTATTCTGGTTTATGAAATACTTGGCTATTTAGTCAATTTATCCCACATTTTGTGAATTCTTGTGATTGCAAAGTTTATTGATTCAATTCATGTTATTGTTTCTATTCTCTCTACTGTCTTCCGTTGTGTCAATTTATATATATATATATATATATATATATATATATATATATATATATATATATATATATATAAAGTTCTAGTTCCAAACAATATTTAGTGACCGGAATAGGTTTTTTTAGGTCCATGTCTAATAATTAATAGAATTAGAGGTTAAGACCGAGGTATTGTGACCTTTAGGTCTTAAGTTCAATTTCCACTTAGGTGAATTTATTTCTTTTATTATGGGAAGTTTGTTCCTTCTCTATGAGAGATTTGATTGCTAGTTTATTTCTTCTTCCTTTATCGAGGTTTGATTGATTCTTGATATAATTGTAATAATGATAATGTCATTGATTATAAAATTATATTGATTATATTTGAGTTGAATTGAAAACACAACTTGATAAAAACTTCTTTTGGTAAACTTAAATGGTATGTTTTATCAATTGATCAAGCTGGTCGTTTGTAAGCATGTAGAAACATAAATATAGGCTTCGGTTCCTTTAGCTGCTAATCATCTCTACTCTTTTATTTATGCCATAAATATTTAATTGGTGCGTGCTACAAGTTGAGAAAGTTTTATATATGGGCACTTAGTTGCTTTAATTTGTCTGATATATATATATATATATATATATATATATAGTCCATTTCTTAAGCTCATCCTTATTGAGCTCACCCTGCCTTTTTTTTTTTAAAAAAAAAACATAACTAATAAAAAATGTATAATAATTTTTGGAATTGAAATTTTTTTTAAAAAAAGTGTTTTGGGTGTGATTTGGGTACATATAACAAAACAGTGTTGTACAGTACATATAACAACACTATTTTGTTATATGTACCCAAATCACACCCAAAACACTTTTTTTAAAAAAACTTTCAATTCCAAAAATTATTATACATTTTTTATTAGTTATGTTTTAAAAAAAAAAAAAAGCAGGGTGAGCTCGGGGTGAGCTCAATAAGGGTGAGCTTAAGATCCTTGCTCTCTCTCTCTCTCTCTCTCTCTCTCTATATATATATATATATATATATATATATATATATATATATATATATATATGTAATTCCCCAACTTTTATAAATAAAGATGAATTTTCTATAAATATCATTTTTGAATATTATGGAGTTAATTTGATATAATGTTATAGTTGTGGGTAATATTTATAAATTTTGCAAAGTACGCAAGTTGTTATATAATATTCGATTGGTCGGGGAATATTCGTTTTAACAGGGAATATTCGTACAACGGCACAATCATTGGTAGACCCCACAACGGAATTTTTGTCGGATTGAGAAAACAACAAAAATATTTTATTAAAAATAACGGCGGAAGTTTTACCATTGATACTGTTAAATTACTCGGTAGTAAAAGTACAGTAATACTTGTGGTTGCATAGTAGCACACGGTATTGATTATTAATACTTATGTGAGAAGTCACTCAGTTTGATTCAATTATTGTCAGTTAATAATATGAATTATTTAGCGATAATGACGTTTTGTTTTATTCGTAATAAAACATAAACATCTTTTTATATAAACAGAATACTTTATTAAAGTTATTCTATAAATAGAATATATTATATTTTATTTAAAAGATTTTTCTTTAAATATGGACCGTCAATTAAAGTAATTAATCTGGACCGTTCATGGATTAGTTACTATGCATTCTATTTTTCTATAAATAGCGGCTCATTCCTTTATTATTTCTTACGAATTCACTGAACTCTAGAGAGAGAAACTATAGAGAGAGAGAAGAAGAGTATTCTGCTACTTAACTACTTCCTTATTTCAGCTCTTCTTTAAAACGGTAAGGGGTGTTATTCTTTCTTATTCATGAAGAGAACTGTTGTTATTTCATTATTTATTATTCTGTTGGAATAACCTGTATACGCGGTCTACCCTATACTTGGTGACATTCTTCTGTTATTCTGTTGGAACATCCTGTCTGTGTGTTTTACACCGGACCTGGTTCCGTTTTTATTATTATTCTGTTGGAACATCCTGTCTGTGTGTTTTACACCGGACCTGGTTCCGTTTTTATTATTATTCTGTTGGAACATCCTGTCTGTGTGTTTTACACCGGACCTGGTTCCGTCTTGTTATTATTCTGTTGGACATCCTGTCTGTGTATTTTATACCGGACCTGGTTCCATTATTTATTATTCTGTCGGAATATCCTGTTTGTGCGTTTACGCCGGACCTGGTTCCATTATTTATTATTCTGTTGGAATAATCTGTCTGTGCGGTCTATCGCATGCCAGGTGATTTCTTTTGTTATTCCATTCTTTATTATACTCAGTTGGTTAAGTTTTAACTTCTATACTCCATGAAATTAGTGGAATATCCTTGATAATTGCGGTTCATCCAGTATCTTTTCATAAAAATATTCTTCTAAGCATTCTTAAATTTTACTCCACAAAGCTGTAAGACCCCAAATTATTAATAAATGAAATTTAATTTTCTCTATTTATTATTTTGAAATAGTAAGGGTTGATTTGATTAATGTGGTTAGTTATGGGTAAAATGCGCAAATATTTCAAATAAGCAAGTGGTCCTAAAATATTCATTGTTGTCGGGGAATATTTGTTTGGTCATGGAATATTCTTGTTGTCGGGAAATATTTGTACGACGGCGCAGCCTTGTGTGGGCCCCATAACGGAAAGCGATTGGATGAAGAAAATGACAAAAATAAGTTGTTTATAGATAACAGCGTAGTTGTTACCGTTAAAACTGTTGAAATACCCGGTGGTTAAAACACAGTAATACGCGTTGTTGCACAGTAGCACACGGTATTGCACCAATTATTGATTCTTACGTAAGAAGGCACTACTCAATAATAATTACAGTAATTACTGTTCAATA
Organism: Panax notoginseng; assembly: GCA_016801055.1. Classification (NCBI taxonomy): domain Eukaryota; kingdom Viridiplantae; phylum Streptophyta; class Magnoliopsida; order Apiales; family Araliaceae; genus Panax; species Panax notoginseng. The sequence goes on from CM029021.1 coordinate 173,702,778, forward strand.
TTGTATTTTATTGATTCTTGATGCGTTGATATTTTATATTACTGTTGTTTTAATAATTGTCACTACACAGTATTTTCTATTATCGGAACAATAATTCATATTATCTGAATAATATTATTAGATAACATTATTGGCAATGTCTAGAAAGTTCTGTCTAATGAGAGGTTTGGTCATCTAATTGCGTGCCAGTAAGGAGAGATCCATATTGGAAAGCCCCCTCTTTCCTGGGAACGGCATGGTTGCTAGTACTGTGATTCTGTAATATTATTTGTGTATAATTAATTATTGATTTATATGATGAGGAAAATATTGATTTTATGTGGATATAGATGGAAAAAAATTTTAATGTGACAATTGTTGAAAATTAATATTTTATCTTTTTCTGATAAATAATTTATTTAAATATATTATTTTAATAATATATTGATGATGGTATTTTTACAATGAATGTGGAATATATGAGTATATGAGGAGGAAGAGTATTTTTGTGGTATTAAATGATTAATACATATTTTGTGTGTTGGTGGACATAATTCTTGACCGAAAATTTATTATTGACGGTAAAATCGCCCGTTTGTGGATTTCGGTCAATTTCTGTTTGGAATTTGGAAAAACTTTCTTCTGCAAAGTTGTAGAGAATTGAATTTCCTATAAAAACTCGCAAGATTCGAATTTTCTGATAAAAGGACTATTTATTATGAATTATTGAAGTTCTGAAGTTCCGAAATAATTGATTTTTGGAAGTTTTATTTATTATTTTGAAGAAAAACGTTTTTTGGCATTTAAGTGGGCTAACATGTGATATAAATGGGCTGAGATCAGATGTCTAGAGGTGGGCTAAGGAAAATTTGATAAATATATTATTATTATATTAAATTTTTTGCTTTGGTGTTCTAAGCATTTTCCTATAAATAGGGTGCTTAGGTTAGAATTGAAAATCACACCAGAAACACAAGTTTCTCTCTATTTCTCTCTCTATATCGAGCGTATTCTTGTGAGTATTTGATACTTTGAGTGTTGCTATACGGTGCAAGTTTCCTTCAGCACTATATCTAGTATTCCAGTCAGAAGTACCGTCTTTCCGAGGTAAGGGATGTTATTTTCTTCGTAAATGATATTATTTCTTTAATATCATTATGCCGAAATATTGGTTGGAAATTTTTATCAAATTTGGAACTTTTCATATCGGGGTTACTATTCACGAGTTACTATTCACGAGTTACTATTCACCGAAAAATAAAATTTTCTTCTTTTCGTCCAAATATCTATTCTGGATACTAGCTTTGATTGTATCCATGTTTTGATCATTCTTGAATTTTACTTCACTATGATTATTGATAAGGTATTTTTATACATGGATAAATCGAAATACGAATCCTTAATATTTGTTATTTTGCTTCACTGGATTCGTTTTCTTTAAAATATTTTTCATCATCCTCAGTCTTAAATGATGATATAACTGAATATCTTTGGCCTGTAGTGCAAAGATGAATGATTTTTGATGAATATCTTTGGCCCGTAGTGCAAAGATGAACAGGTGTTGAGGTGAACATGACCAACTGATGAATATCTTTGGCCTGTAGTGCAAAGATGACTATTTGATTCAAGATATTTATTGATTGATATTACAGGGATAAAATGTTGATGATGGGCTTTTAATTTCATAGATAATCGTAGATTTCATTCTCTACGTAACTCTTCTATGAATTATTATTTTCCGCTGCGAATATTGATTTAAAACTTGTTGTCTATTGTATTCTATTAAATTTTTCCCTGTTGAAGACTAACGATAATTTGTTGTATATTATCTTAGTCATAATATTTTTTACTGGGCTAGTTGAGCTCACCCTTTTCCTCGTTGTTCCATTTTCTTCTCAGGAGGCGAGAATGTAGCAAGTACTAGTCGGGGTATGGAATGAAGGTTCTAGGAAGTTGTTTTAGTAGTCCTCACCATTTTTTGTAAAATATTGTACCAATAATTGTAATGAGGACTTATTTGAGTGTGGATATTGTCTAGATGACAATATTTGTATTTACACTCACAGTTTTTATGTTGTATTAATAAAGTTGTAGTTGTTTCTGTACCATGTTATTGACGACTCAGAATGGGTGTTGTATACCTGTTTTGGGGGCGTCACAGTTGGTATCAGAGCTTAGGGATATGATCTCTGGCAGAGATCGGGGAATAGAACTAGGAGGGGAGAGACGAGGAAATCCTTCGCTAGTGTGTCCTACCTAAGCTTATTTGTTAGCCGATCATAATATAGGAATATTATGTAATTTGTTAATTTGTTAAATTAACCCTTGTTTTATGGCAGTATTTGAGAATGTCGACTGAGAATATTAACAGTGGAGTAAATGAAACCGTGGAGACACCTGTACTCACCAACGAGGAGAACGTGCAACAGGCTGGCAATGTTCCTCCTGTGAACAACACCACTGAGCAGACGGTGAACGATGAGATGTTTAGAAGCTTTTTGCGATTCATGCAAAACCAGACGAAGGAGATTCCTGTTCAAAATATAGGAAGAAACAATGGCAACGCACAGCTGGTCACAGCCAAGCAGTTCAAAGAGTTGGGACCACCAGAATTCTGGGGAAAGCCGGATCCGATTAAGGCGGAGACATGGGTCAAGCAAATTACCAAGATATTTGATGTCTCGGGATGCACGGAGGAACAGAAGGTTCCATTCGCCACCTTTATGTTCCGTGGCGAGGCAGACTACTGGTGGGAATCTGTGAAGCGTACCCATCCAACTGCACTCAGCATGTCTTGGGAGACATTTCAGAAACTATTCAATGACAAGTACTTTCCTGAAAGTATTCGTCATATGAAGGAGGTAGAGTTTATTAGACTGGAGCAGAATAACATGGCGGTGTCCCAGTACGAGGCGAAGTTTGCAGAGTTGTCCAGGTTTGCACTTCATTTGGTGGAGAATGATGAACGTATGACACGGATCTTTCTGAGAGGTTTGAAACCCGGCATACGTCAATATCTCATTTCTCATAAATTTTCTCTCTATTCAGATGTTGTCAACAGGGCTCAATTGTTAGAGCGAGATAACGAGTACGGTCAACCGAGGGACCACAACCCGGATCATATCAGTGACAACAGTCATCAGAACAATGATAACCAACGGAGAAAGAAAAGTACAGACAAGAACGGCAACCACTCTGGTGGTAATCGTGGCTATGAAAGTAGAAGAAGCGAGTCGGGAGGAGATTTTAAAAAGAGGAGATTCAACAATGATAATACGAAGACGTCAGCACCAGCAGCAACTGGTTCCAAGGGAGGAGAACGACCACCAGTCATATGCTATAAATGTGGAAAAGAGGGACATATCAGCCCAAACTGTCCACAACAGTTCAAGGTATGCTATAATTGTGGAAAGGATGGACATATCGCTCGAGATTGTACGATAGCAAAACCAAGTTCATCGGGGACGATGACTCAAAAGGCAGCCCCAGAAAAGTCAAAGTCAACGGTTCCTGGAAGAGCGTTTGTCGTGACTGGTCAACATGCGAGGAACCCAAACGAGGTGATCACGGGTAAGCTAATCATAAATTCATGTGAAGTTTATACCTTACTAGATGCCGGTGCTACCCATTCATTTATTTCTCCTGCTTGTGCTCAACGTTTAAACTTGACTCCAGAGAAATTAGACTTTGATTTATCTGTGGAGACTCCGTTAGGGGAAACTTTCATCACATCCACTGTTTATAAATCTTGTTTGATCCAAGTTGGTACCATCACCTTACCTGTTGACCTTATCTCTTTAAAGATACTTGCATTTGACGTGATTTTAGGAATTGATTGGTTAACTACTCATCATGCCAAAATTGATTGTTTTCGTAAGGTGATTAGTTTTCATATTTCTAATCAACCTGTTGTTCGAATTCAAGCAACAAAGCCATTAAAATCAATCACTGTCATATCAAGTCATAAAGTCATTCGTTTATTGAAAAACGGATGTCAAGCTTTCTTAGCCCATGTTATGGATTTGAATAAAGACACGTCAAATTTGAATAATATTCCTGTTGTTAGTAACTTTCCTGACGTATTTCCTGAAGAACTTTCCGGTCTACCCCCAGAACGTGAAGTTGAATTCTTTATTGATCTTGAACCTGGTACAAAGCCCATTTCTAAAACCCCATACCGAATGGCTCCTATTGAACTTCAGGAGTTAAAAGTCCAACTACAAGAGTTGTTGGACATCGACTTCATTCGTCCTAGTACATCTCCTTGGGGTGCTCCTGTTTTATTTGTAAAGAAGAAAGACGGGAGTATGCGACTTTGTATCGATTACCAGGAATTAAACCATGTCACCATCAAGAATAGGTATCCGCTACCTCGTATTGATGACCTGTTTGACCAGTTACAAGGAGCACAATTCTTTTCAAAAATCGATCTTCGTTCTGGATATCATCAGCTGAAGGTTAAAACTGAGGATATTCCGAAGACTGCCTTTAGAACTCGGTACGGACATTATGAATTCTTAGTCATGTCTTTTGGATTGACTAATGCTCCTGCGGCTTTCATGGATATGATGAACCGAGTATTCAAGGATTATTTGGATCAGTTCGTTGTTGTCTTTATTGATGACATCCTCATATATTCCAAAAGCCGAGAAGATCATGAGCACCATTTGAAGCTGGTACTCCAAAGGCTGCGTGAAAATAAGCTATATGCTAAGTTGAAGAAATGTGAGTTCTGGCTTGAGGAAGTAGCATTCCTAGGGCACGTGGTGTCAAAACATGGAGTATCTGTGGACCCGACGAAGATTGAAGCAATACAAAGCTGGGAACAACCGAAGACGGTGACCGATGTACGTAGCTTTCTGGGCTTAGCTGGTTATTATCGGAGATTCGTAGAAGGGTTTTCTCGAATCGCTACCCCATTAACTCAGCTGACTCGGAAGGATATCAAATTTGTATGGAGCGAAGAATGCGAGAAGAGTTTCCAAGAGCTTAAGAGGAGACTCATTTCGGCACCTGTTCTGACAATACCATCTGGTTCGGATGGATTTGTTATCTACAGCGATGCTTCAGGCAAAGGGTTAGGATGTGTTCTCATGCAACGTGGGAAAGTCATAGCCTATGCCTTGCGACAACTTAAAGAATATGAGAGGAATTATCCTACTCATGATCTAGAGTTGGCAGCAGTCGTTTTCGCGCTAAAGATCTGGAGGCACTATCTATATGGGGAGAAAGTGGAAATATATTCAGACCATAAAAGCCTCAAATATTTCTTCACTCAAAAAGAACTCAACATGCGGCAACGACGTTGGCTCGAGTTGTTGAAAGATTACGACCACACTATTCAATACCATCCTGGAAAAGCAAATGTGGTAGCTGACGCGTTGAGTAGAAGATCATATGCAGGAACGAATGCGATGATGTCAAGTATACGCGTAGAGCCAACTTTAATCGATAAAGTTAAAGTTTCTCAAGCTACAGACCCGGAGCTGATGCGTATGAAGAAGAAAGTGCAAGAAGGTGCTATTCCAGAAGCAAGAATCGATGAAGAATGAATACTTCGAGTCCACTCCAGACTTTGTGTTCCTAACGATTCTGATTTGAAGTACAAGATCATGATGGAGGCACACAATACACCATTTACAATCCATCCTGGAAGTACTAAAATGTATCGTGATCTTCGACATACATTTTGGTGGAACAATATGAAGAGAGAGATTGCAAAGTTTATCTCGAGGTGTTTAACTTGTCAACGTGTAAAGGCGGAGCATCAAGTACCAAAGGGTCCATTGCAACCACTTGAGATTCTGAAATGGAAGTGGGAACACATTACCATGGATTTCGTTACGGGTCTTCCCACGGTTTCTCAAGGCATAAATGCTATTTGGGTTATAGTTGATAGATTAACCAAGTCTGCTCATTTCTTGCCTATACGGGAGACTTATTCCCTTGAACGTCTTGCTAGTATGTACGTGAATGAGATTGTAAGGTTGCATGGCATGCCAATATCCATAGTTTTGGATCGTGACCTAAGATTCACTTCAAGATTTTGGGTTAGCTTGCAAAAAGCTATGGGCACGGATTTACGGTTCAGTTCGGCATACCATCCTCAAACGGACGGGCAATCAGAGAGGACTATTCAAACTCTTGAAGATCTATTAAGACTTTGTGTCCTAGATTTCAAAGGAAGTTGGGATAAGTACCTACCATTGGTGGAATTCTCCTACAACAACAGTTATCAGGCAAGTATAGGTGTGGCTCCCTTTGAAGCATTGTATGGACGAAAGTGTCGCTCTCCAGTATGTTGGGATGAGGTGGGAGAAGCAACGTTGTTGGGACCAGAGTTGGTACGAATGACTACAGAGAAGATCGAAACGATTCGACAACGTATACAAACGGCACAGGATCGACAAAAGAGTTATGCGGATCTTCATCGAAAGGACGTGGAATTTAACATTGGGGATCATGTATTATTACGTGTAGCTCCATGGAAAGGAGTTACAAGATTTGGGAAGAGAGGAAAGCTCAATCCACGATTTATTGGTCCATTTCAGATTCTTGACCAAGTAGGAAATGTGGCCTATAGACTCGCGTTACCTCCAAGTATGTCTCGTGTTCATAATGTTTTTCATATATCTGTGCTTCGTAAATATGTGAAAGACCCGAACCACGTTATTGAGTTAGAACCGGACGAGATATCTGAAGATTTAACGTACGAGGAGGTACATGTCAAGATCATGGATAAGAAGGAGCATGTCCTACGCACGAAAATCATACCACAAGTTAGAGTTTTGTGGAGAAACCATGCTATTGAGGAAATGACCTGGGACTTGGAAACGGAAATGAAAGCGAGGTATCCTCATCTTTTCGAAACACCAGGTACGTATGTCAATTTCGAGGACGAAATTTCATAAGTGGGGAGGTTGTAAGACCCCAAATTATTAATAAATGAAATTTAATTTCCTCTATTTATTATTTTGAAATAGTAAGGGTTGATTTGATTAATGTGGTTAGTTATGGGTAAAATGCGCAAATATTTCAAATAAGCAAGTGGTCCTAAAATATTCATTGTTGTCGGGAAATATTTGTTTGGTCATGAAATATTCTTGTTGTCGGGGAATATTCGTACGACGGTGCAGCCTTGTGTGGGCCCCATAACGGAAAGCGATTGGATGAAGAAAATGACAAAAATAAGTTGTTTATAGATAACAGCGTAGTTGTTACCGTTAAAACTGTTGAAATACCCGGTGGTTAAAACACAGTAATACGCGTTGTTGCACAGTAGCACACGGTATTGCACCAATTATTGATTCTTACGTAAGAAGGCACTACTCAATAATAGTTACAGTAATTACTGTTCAATATTGTATTTTATTGATTCTTGATGCGTTGATATTTTATATTACTGTTGTTTTAATAATTGTCACTACACAGTATTTTCTATTATCGGAACAATAATTCATATTATCTGAATAATATTATTAGATAACATTATTGGCAATGTCTAGAAAGTTCTGTCTAAGGAGAGATCCTTATTGGAAAGCCCCCTCTTTCCTGAGAACGGCCTGGTTGCTAGTACTGTGATTCTGTAATATTATTTGTGTATAATTAATTATTGATTTATATGATGAGGAAAATATTGATTTTATGTGGATATAGATGGAGAAAATTTTTAATGTGACAATTGTTGAAAATTAATATTTTATCTTTTTCTGATAAAATAATTCATTTAAATATATTATTTTAATAATATATTGATGATGGTATTTTTACAATGAATGTGGAATATATGAGTATATGAGGAGGAAGAGTATTTTTGTGGCATTAAATGATTAACACATGTTTTGTGTGTTGGTGGACATAATTCTTGACCGAAAATTTATTATTGACGGTAAAATCGTCCGTTTATGGATTTCGGTCAATTTCTGTTTGGAATTTAGAAAAACTTTCTTCTGCAAAGTTGTAGAGAATTGAATTTCCTATAAAAACTCACGAGATTCGAATTTTCTGATAAAAGGGCTATTTATTATGAATTATTGAAGTTCTGAAGTTCCGAAATAATTGATTTTTGGAAGTTTTATTTATTATTTTGAAGAAAAAACGTTTTTTTGGCATTTAAGTGGGCTAACATGTGATATAAATGGGCTGAGATCAGATGTCTAGAGGTGGGCTAAGGAAAATTTGATAAATATATTATTATTATATTAAATTTTCTGCTTTGGTGTTCTAAGCATTTTCCTATAAATAGGGTGCTTAGGTTAGAATTGAAAATCACACCAGAAACACAAGTTTCTCTCTATTTCTCTCTCTATATCGAGCGTATTCTTGTGAGTATTTGATACTTTGAGTGTTGTTATACGGTGCAAGTTTCCTTCAGCACTATATCTAGTATTCCAGTCAGAAGTACCGTCTTTCCGAGGTAAGGGATGTTATTTTCTTCGTAAATGATATTATTTCTTCAATATCATTATGTCGAAATATTGGTTGGAAATTTTTATCAAATTTAGAACTTTTCATGTCGGGGTTACTATTCACGAGTTACTATTCACGAGTTACTATTCACCGAAAAATAAAATTTTCTTCTTTTCGTCCAAATATCTATTCTGGATACTAGCTTTGATTGTATCAATGTTTTGATCATTCTTGAATTTTACTTCACTATGATTATTGATAAGGTATTTTTGGACATGGATAAATCGAAATACGAATCCTTAATATTTGTTATTTTGCTTCACTGGATTCGTTTTCTTTAAAATATTTTTCATCATCCTCAGTCTTAAATGATGATATAACTGAATATCTTTGGCCTGTAGTGCAAAGATAAATAATTTTTGATGAATATCTTTGGCCCGTAGTGCAAAGATGAACAAGTGTTGAGGTGAACATGACCAACTGATGAATATCTTTGGCCTGTAGTGCAAAGATGACTATTTGATTCAAGATATTTATTGATTGATATTACAGGGATAAAATGTTGATGATGGGCTTTTAATTTCATAGATAATCGTAGATTTCATTCTCTACGTAACTCTTCTATGAATTATTATTTTCCGCTGCGAATATTGATTTAAAACTTGTTGTCTATTGTATTCTATTAAATTTTTCCCTGTTGAAGACTAACGATAATTTGTTGTATATTATCTTAGTCATAATATTCTTTACTGGGCTAGTTGAGCTCACCCTTTTCCTCGTTGTTCCATTTTCTTCTCAGGAGGCGAGAATGTAGCAAGTACTAGTCGGGGTATGGAATGAAGGTTCTAGGAAGTTGTTTTAGTAGTCCTCACCATTTTTTGTAAAATATTGTACCAATAATTGTAATGAGGACTTATTTGAGTGTGGATATTGTCTAGATGACAATATTTATATTTACACTCACAGTTTTTATGTTGTATTAATAAAGTTGTAGTTGTTTCTGTACCATGTTATTGACGACTCAGAATGGGTGTTGTATACCTGTTTTGGGGGCGTCACAAAAGCAGTATCATGTTGACAATTTGGACGTTGTTAATTCTTGGATAAATTAATTCTTGAACTTGTTTTATTGAATTCTTATATCATTGTCATCATCCTCATGTTTATAAAATGTTAAAAGTCATCTGTGGCCTGTAGTGCATAGATGGACTTGGTATGATTATGACCAGGGATTATTCGGTATAATCATGACCGTAATGTTACAAATGATGTGGTAAAAGTCCTCATTGGCTGGTAGTGCGTTGATGGACAGTTGTTGCCAAGATTATGACCATTAATGAATATACGAATATCCTTGGCCGTAGTGCAGGGGTGATTCGATGATGTGAATTATTTTATTAAGCTGAGTCCCAGCGATCACATTGTTGAAAAACCTTTTAAATCATAAAAGATAGTAGAGTTTATTTTCTACTTGACTCTTTTAATGGATTGCTTGTTCCGCTGCAGTTAAACTTGATGTCTATTATATTTTATCAGTTTAACATTGTTGAAGGCTAATGATAATTTATTCTGCATTATCTTAGTCATAATATTTCTTACTGGGCTAGTTGAGCTCACCCTTTCTTTCACTGTTCTCTTTAGGAAATGAGAACGTAGCTGGGGCAAGTCAGGGAACGGAGTGATGGTCCGAATGATAGTGTTAGTTAGTAGTCCTCACTATTCTATGTAATAGTGTGTTAATAAATGTAATGAGGACTCCTTTTGAGTATGAATACTCTCTAGAAGATAATATTTGTATTCAAACTCACAGTTTATGTTTTGTCGTATTGTACACGACAGTTGTATTAGTAAGTTGTATTAGTAAGTTGTATTTGTATTCTGTACTATGTATCTGACGACCCAAGATGGGTGATGTATACCTAATTTTGGGGGCGTCACAGTTGGTATCAGAGCTTAGGGATATGATCCCTGGCTAAGATGTGAGAATAGAACTAGGAGGGGAGAGACGAGGAATTCCTTCGCTAGTATGACCTACCTAAGTTTATTTGCATGGTATTTAATTGGTCGGTCATAATATAAGGATAATATATGACATATCAATTAACTTTTATTTTGTGGCAGTATCTAAAAATGGCATCTGAGAATGTTGAGAATAGCAATGGAGCACAGGCGACTGTTGATTCACCACATATCAATAATCAGGATAATGTGCATCAAGAAGGTGACAATCCTCATGCAAACAACAACACTGACCAGATGATGAATGATGGAATGTTCAGAAACTTTATGCAGTTCATGCAACAGCACGCGAGAGCGGCTCCTGTCCAAAATATAGGTGGAAACATTGAAAACTCTCGGACGGTCACCGCTAAACAGTTCAAGGAGCTGGGACCACTAGAGTTTAAGGGAGAGCCAAAATCACTTATAGCGGAAACATGGATAAAGCAGATCACCAAGATATTTGATGTCTTGGAATGCTCCGAGGAGCAAAAGGTTCTCTTTGCCGCCTTTATGTTGCGAGGAGAGGCAGATTACTGGTGGGAATCGATTAAGCGTACTCAACCTGCCACACTGAAGATGTCTTGGGAGAAGTTCCAAGAGCTGTTCAATGACAAATACTTTCCCGAAAGTGTTTGTAACGCCCCCAAAATAGGTCCATTCCATCCAACCTATTCTGAGTCGCCAAATACATGGTACAGAAAATAACTGTAACTTTATTACAACAATTGTCGTGCAAAATACAACAACACATATGCTGTGAGTTTGGATACAAATATATACCAAATGTGACTCATGTTCCAACCGTGGACATCACCTCACAATGACACCTTACATAAAGGTATAGTCAAAAACTGTTTTAGAAATTAGAATATTTGGAAAGTGCTCAAGGAAATCTTCGTACATGGGAGGTCATGCGTCTAGGTTATGATAGATATCATATGGCCACAGAATTATCCTTGGTTGACCCAATAGACCCCAAAGAAAAACGAGAAGATTACTATCATATTCTTCCCAATGGTGACTCTTCTCTTGACATATCATTATCTCTACTGTCTCTAATTGAGAATTATACTTCAAACAAACACCAAGATTATATAGGTAGTGCTCGTATATATACTCTGCAAGTGGATGAGCACATCCCTGTCTTATGATGACACGAGGTTGTATGTCGTTAGACATCTTGTATGATAGTGGCAAACCACCCTTCCAACGTTGGGTACACCTTATCCTATTGGATTCACCAAATAAAACTACTAAATGAACTTTTCTATACTGCTTCGGGAGAACATCCACAGCTAGAGACCACCGTTCTATTTCCCCGTTACCCTCGCTCGACCCAGCTACACTCTTATTACCTGAAAGGAATTGTGAAGCAAAAGGGTGAACACAACTAGCTCAGTAAAGAATATCATGACTAAAGATAATTAAATTATCAATAGCTTTCATCAATAATAAATCAGAGATTTAGAACATATGATAAATGATAAAAATTTTAACCATAGTTGCAGCGGAACGAGCAATCCATTAGAAGAGTCAAATAGACTATAAAGTCTATTATCTTCTCCATGTTAAAAATTTATCAACAATATTTTATCCCTGTAACATCAATCAACAATTCTGGTCCACAATCATATGAATAACTCATAATCATAACTGTAGTTCTAAATTCCTCTTCTCATCCAGGACGAAGATAATTTTTATCACCTATATTTACCTGAAACATCAAAGATCATGGTTACACCAAATCACATTTCATGTTCATAATCATACTAATAACTTCATCTTTGTACTACGGTCAAAGATATTTATTTGTATCACCAGTTGGTCATGTTTATCTCAACATCTATTCATCTTTGCACTACTGGCCAAAGATATTCAACAACATGTCATCTTTGCACTACGGGCCAAAGATATTCATCAACAGACCATCTTTGCACTACAGGACAAAGATATTCATCAATATTTCATCTTTGCACTACAGGCCAAAGATATTCCTCAACAGTTGATATTTGCACTACAGGCCAAATATATTAATATCTCAAAGAAATATATAATCATTTCAGAATTTATATAAACAATAATTATAACCATATTGATCAATTCACCTTTGCACTTAAGCTAAAGATTATTCACTTATAAATTCAATGGTCATGATCATACCAATCAACGATTCAACTTTACACTACTGGCCAAAGATAACCCATAGTTGTGACGACCCCAAAACAGGTCCATTCCATCCAACCCATTCTGAGTCGTCAAATACATGGTACAGAAAACAACTACAACTCTATTACAACAATTGTCGTACAAAATACAACAACACATGCTGTGAGTTTGAATACAAATATATACCAAATGTGACACATGTCCCAACCGTGGACAGCGCCTCACAGTAACACCTTACATAAGGGTATAGTCAAAAACTGTTTTAGAAACTAAAATATTTGGGAAGTGCTCAAGGAAACCTTCGTACATGGGAGGCCATGCTTCTAGGTTATGATAGATATCATATGGCCACAGAATTATCCTTGGTTGACCCAATAGACCCCAAAGAAAAACGAGAAGATTACTATCATATTCTTCCCAATGGTGAGTCTTCTCTTGACTTATCATTATCTCCACTGTCTCTAATTGAGAATTATACTTCAAACAAACACCAAGATTATATAGGTAGTGCCCATAGATATACTCAACAAGTGGATGAGCACAACCCTGTCCTATGATGACACGAGGTTGTATGTCATTAGACATCTTGTATGATAGTGACAAAACACCCTTCCAACGTTGGGTTCGCCTCACCCTATTTTCTTCACCAAATATAACTACTAAATGATGACCACCGTTCTATTCCCTTGTTACCCCCGCTCGACCCAGCTACACTCTTATTACCTGAAAGGAATTGTGAAGCAAAAGGGTGAGCACAACTAGCTCAGTAAAGAATATCATGACTAAAGATAATTAAATTATCAATAGCCTTCATCAATAATAAATCAGAGATTTAGAACATATGGTAAATGATAAAAATTTCAACCATAGTTGCAGCGGAACATGCAATCCATTAGAAGAGTCAAATAGACCATAAAGTCCATTATCTCTTCCATGTTAAAAATCCACCAACAATGTTTTATCCATGTAACATCACTCAATAGTTCCTTTCCACAATCATATGAATAACTCATAATCATAATTGTGACTATAAATTTTTCTTCACACCCAGGACGAAGAATATTTTCATCACCTGTCTTTACCTGAAACATCAAAGATCATGGTTATACCAAATCACAGTTCCTGTTTATAATCATACTAACAAATCCATCTTTGCACTACGGGCCAAAGATATTCATCAACAAACCATCTTTGCACTACAGGCCAAAGATATTCAACAACAGTTCATCTTTGCACTACAGGCCAAAGATATTCATCAACAGGCCATCTTTGCACTACATGCCAAAGATATTCATCAACAATTCATATTTGCACTACAGGCCAAATATATTCATATCTCAAAGAAATATATAATCATTTCAGAATTTATATAAACAATAATTATAACCATGTTGATCAATTCACCATTGCACTTAAGCTTAAGATATTCAATTATAAATTCAATGGTCATGATCATACCAGTCACAATTCAACTTTGCACTACAGGCCAAAGAGAACCCTAGTCATGATCATACCAATAATCTATCCATCTTTACACTCCAGTGAAAGAGAATTTCAACATCAGGGTTATAAAAATGTTATATATGATGATAAAAATAATATGATTAACATATTGTTTTAACCTCAAGAGTAATATTCGTAACTCATGAATAGTAAATCGTGAATAGTAACTCATGAATAGTAACCCCGACACAAAAGATAAAAATTCCACAATAAAATCCATTACTATCCCTTACTATTCCTCACAATCCCATACAATCCCTTACCTCAAAAGAGCAGTACTTCTGACTGGATATCGGATATGATGCTGAAGGAAACTTGCACTGATGAATAGCAACTCACCAAGTATCTAAAAACTCACAAAATATGCTTCATAATATAGAGAGAGAAAGAGAGAAAGCTTATGTTTCTGGTGTGATTTTCAATTCTAACTTAGCCCTCTATTTATAGGAAAATTTTGGTAGGTTTGACCTGCAACCTGATGGCTTTACCTGCTACTATTCCCACCCACCACATTTGAAATATAATTCAGCACATTTCTTCACCAACCACAAGTGGGGCCACCAATTCTAGAATTTTCCACCAAAATGATAAACTCCGAAAATTCAACAATTTCTGAACCAGTCATCTCGTAAAATTCATAATAAATCATACGTTCATTTTTAACGGTTCAAAATTTGTGGGCATATACTCAACTTATATATGTATAACATATCCAAATATTACCACGATCCAACGGTCGGATTAAAAATTATAACCCCCGCAAAATATCTCAAAAACCCTGATTTTTAATACCTCCATTCCGACAAAAATACTGATAAAAACCTCAACATTAACTCCTTCATTTTTTAACCACAAAAATATATCCCTCATTTATATCCACATAAAATAAATATTTTCTTATCATATGAATCAATAATTAATTATTCACAAATAATATTACAGAATCACATTTATGACAACCAGGTCGTTCCCAGGAAAGAGGGGGCTTTCCAATAATAATTTCTCCTTACTGGCGCGCAATTAGATGACCAAACCTCTCCTTAGACAGAACTTTCTAGACATTGACAATAATGTTATCTAATAATATTATTCAAATAATATGAATTATTGATCTGATAATAGAAAATACTGTGCAGCAACAATTATTGAACAATAATAATACAAAATTTCAACGTAGCAATTATTGAATCAATAAAATAAAATATTGAACAGTAATTACTATAACAATTATTGAGTAGTGCCTTCTTACGTAAGAATCAATAATTTCAAAAATACTATGCAATACCGTGTGCTACTGTGCAATAACGCGTATTACTGTATTTTAACCACCGGGTATTCCAACAGTGTTAACGGTAACAACTACGCCGTTATTTGTAAAAACTCAAATTTGTCGTTTTCTTCACCCGACAGTTATTCTGTTATGGGGCCCACAAATGGCTGCGCCGTCGTACGAATATTCCCGACAGAAAGAATATTCCACGACCAAACGAATATTCCCCGACAACAATGATTATTTTATAACCACTTGTATATTTTGAAAAAAAAAATCATATATCACCCTTAACTTTAACATTTATCAATTTAACCATTTACTAAATAGTAATTATAAGAAAAATTGAATACTTTTATTTCATAAAATTCGGGGTCTTACAATAGTCATGATCATACCAAAAATCTACCCATCTTTACACTCAAGTCAAAGAGAAATATCATCATTAGGGTTATAAAAATGTTATATATAATAATAAAAATAATATGATCAACATCTAGTTTTAATCTCAAGAGTAATATTCGTAAATCAACTATATTTGGTTAGAAAAAGAAACCAATTTTTATCGTGAATAGTAACTCGTGAATAGTAACTCATGAATAGTAACTCGTGAATAGTAACTCATAATAGTAAACCCGACACAAAAAAGTAGAAATTCCACAATAAAATTCATACCAGTATTTCGGTATAATGATATTGAAAGAATAATATTTCTTAAGCTTATAAACAATTTATTTAAATTGTTTACACTTTACTAAATAATGTATTTAATCATTTTAAAATACTAAACTCATAAGATTTTATCACCAATAAACAAAACCATCATCAAAAATCTGCATACACCTCATATAGGATTCTCAAAGTCATAGAATCCTATTTTCCAATTTTCTTACTTCACAAAACATATTTAATTCATTTACTCATAACTAGACTATTTTCATGAAAAATACCAAATCAGTTCCAAAAATATTTTTTTTCTGAGATTTAGCATAATATAGTCCCATAGTGAACATATATTTTTCTCAGAATTTTTAAAAGTCATTTACTATTTTTCATATGGCCAAAACAGCCGAATATTTAGACATTTATCAAAAATTATACTTTTGTCCAAAAATTCTGAAATTTACAGAGTATACTTCTATCATATACATGTACTCCCAATAAAAATTTCATCAATTTTGGAGTTAACCACAAGGAATTATAAGCGGTTACTTTTAAAATAGTCTTTTCTCATAAAATTCATAACTCTCAATCTATACATCCAAACATCACCATTTTTGGACACAATCAAGAAAACTCATCAAAATATCATTTTAAATTTTTCTAGAATTTTGAAGATCAGAAAAATTACGGAAACTGAAAATCATAACAACCCTTAAAATCCCTTACTATCCCTTACCTCAAAAGAGCAGTACTTCTGATCGGTATGCAAAGCCGAAGGAAACTTGCACTGAATAGCAACTCTCAAAGTATCTAAATACTCACAAAATATGCTTCATAATATAGAGAGAGAAAGAGAGAAAGCTTATGTTTTTGGTGTGATTTTCAATTCTAACTTAGCCCTCTATTTATAGGAAAATTTTAGTAGGCTTGACCTGCAACCTGATGGCTTTACCAGTTACTATTCCCACCCACCACATTTGAAATATAATTCAGCACATTTCTTCACCAACCACAAGTGGGGCCCACCAATTCTAGAATTTTCCACCGAAATGATTAACTCCGAAAATTCAACAATTTCTGAACCAGTCATCTCGTAAAATTCATAACAAATCATACGTTCATATTTAACGGTTCAAAATTTGTGGACATATACTCAACTTATATATGTATAACATATCCAAAAATTACCACGATCCAACAGTCAGATTAAAAATTATAACCCTCGTAAAATATCTTAAAAACCCTAATTTGATTTTCAATACCTCCGTTCCGACAAAAATACAGATAAAACACCTCAACATTAACTCCTTCATTTTTAACCACAAAAATATATCCCTCATTTATATCCACATAAAATAAATATTTCCTTATCATATGAATCAATAATTAATTATTCACAAATAATATTACAGAATCACATTTATGACAACCAGGACGTTCCCAGGAAAGAGGGGGCTTTCCAATAAGAATTTTTCCTTACTGGCGCGCAATTAGGTGACCAAACCTCTCCTTAGACAGAACTTTCTAGACATTGCCAATAATGTTATCTAATAATATTATTCAAATAATATGAATTATTGATCTGATAAAGGAAAATACTGTGCAGCAACAATTATTGAAACAACAATAATATAAAATATTAACGCAGCAATTATTGAATCAATAAAATAAAATATTGAATAATAACTACTGTAACAATTATTGAGTAGTGTCTTCTTACATAAGAATCAATAATTAGTGCAATACCGTGTGCTACTGTATTTTACCACCGGGTATTTCAACAGTATTAACGGTAACAACTACGCCGTTATTTGTAAAAACTCAAATTTATCATTTTCTTCATCCGACAGTTATTCGTTATGGGGCCCACAAATAGATGCGCCGTCGTACGAATATTCCCTGACAGAAAGAATATTCCACGACTAAACGAATATTCTCCGACAACAATGATTATTTTATAACCACTTGCGTATTTTGAAAAGTTTTCACATTTCACCCATAACTTTAACTTTTTATCAATTTAACCATTTACTGAATTATAATTATAAGAAAAATTGAATACTTTTATTTCATAAAATTCGGGGTCTTACAGTATTCGTCATATGAAGGAGGTGGAGTTCATCAAATTGGAGCAGAATAATATGACCGTGTCGCAGTATGAGGCTAAATTTGCTGAGTTGTCCCGGTTTGCGTCCTACTTGGTGGATAATGAAGAGCGAATGACGCGAATGTTTTTGCGAGGTTTGAAACCTGAGGTACGTCAACATCTTATTTCTCATAAACTGTGTTTGTATTCAGATGTTGTGAATATGGCTCAGTTAGTGGAGCGCGATAACGAGTCAACGCAACCAAAAGAGAGCAGGTCGGCAAAATGATAATACCAGTTAGAGCAGTCATCGAAGCGGTGACAACAAGCGTGGAGGAAATCAACAGGCCAGAAATGGTAACCACTTCGATGGTAATCAGGGCCAAAATAATAAGAATGGTCATTTCAAGAAGAGGAGATTCAATAATGATGGAAAGACGTCAGCACCAGCACCCGTTGTTAAGGAAGGAGAACGACCACCTATCATATGTTTCAAATACGGAGGGGAGGGGCACATCAGTCCAAACTGCGCGATGCCGTCTAAAGCATGTTATAATTATGGAAGAGAAGGTCATTTAGCTCGATTTTGTCGTATAAAAAACAAGTTCAGCCAAGATGGAGACACCAAAGGCGGTCTCAGAAAAGTCAAAATCGGTAGTGCAAGGGAGAGCGTTTGTTGTGACCTCCCAGAAAGCAAGGAACCCGAATGAGGTCATCACGGTAAGCTTATCATAAACTCTAGCGAAGTCTATACTTTATTTGATACCAGTTCTACCTATTCTTTTATTTCTCCTATTTGCGCTCATCGATTAAATTTGACTCCGGAGAAATTAGACTTTGACTTATCTGTTGAAACTCCATTGGGAGAAACCTTCATTACATCCACGGTTTATAAGTCTTGTTTGGTTCAAGTTGGTACCCACACATTACCTGTCGATCTGATTTCATTAAAAATACTTGCATTTGACGTGATTCTAGGGATTGATTGGTTAACTACTCATCATGCAAAAATTGATTGTTTTCGTAAGGTTGTTAGCTTTCATATTCCTAATCGACCTATTATGCGAATTCAAGCAACCAAACCATTAAAATCAATCGCTGTCATCTCAAGCCATAAAGCTATTCGTTTATTAAAAAATGGATGTCAAGCTTTCTTAGCTCATGTCACGGATCTAAATAAAAATACGTCAGTTTTGAATGATATTTCTATTGTTAATAAATTTCCTGACGTATTCCCTGAAGAACTTCCTGGCCTACCTCCAGAGCGTGAAATTGAATTTTGTATCGACCTTGAACCCTGTACAAAACCCATTTCCAAAGCCCCATATCGAATGGCTCCTATTGAACTTCAGGAGTTAAAGATCCAACTACAGAAATTGTTAGACATTGGCTTTATTCGTCCTAGTACTTCTCCTTGGGGTGCTCTTGTGCTATTCGTGAAGAAGAAAGATGGAAGTATGCGACTTTGTATTGATTATCGGGAGTTGAATCATGTCACCATCAAAAATAGGTACCCATTGCCACGTATTGATGACCTATTTGACCAATTGTAAGGAGCACAATTCTTTTCAAAGATCGATCTTCGTTCTGGATATCATCAGCTGAAGGTTAGAACTGAGGATATTCCAAAGACGACTTTCAGAACTCGGTACGGGCATTATGAATTCCTAGTCATGTCCTTTGAATTGACTAATGCTCCTACTACCTTCATGGATATGATGAACCGGGCATTCAAGGAATATTTGGATCACTTTGTGGTCGTCTTTATTGATGACATCCTTATTTATTCCAAAAGCCGTGAAGATCATGAGCAACACTTGAGGCTGGTTACTCCAAAGCTTCGTGAATACAAGCTTTATGCCAAGTTGAAGAAATACGAGTTCTGGCTGGAGGAGGTAGCATTCCTTGGGCACGTAGTATCAAGTCGTGGAATATCTGTTGACCCGGCAAAGATTGAAGCTATTCAAAGCTGGGAGCAACCTAAATCAGTGACCAAAGTACGTAGCTTTTCTTGGTTTAGCTGGTTATTATCGGAGATTCGTGGAAGGATTTTCTCGAATCGTTACTCCATTAACTCAGCTGACTCGGAAAGATACAAAGTTCGGTTGGAGCGAAGAATGTGAAAAGTGTTTTCAAGAACTTAAGAGGAGACTCATTTCAGCACCTGTTCTAACAATACCATCTGGCTCGGAGGGATTTATCATCTACAGTGATGCTTCGAGCAAAGGGTTGGGATGCGTTCTCATGCAACATAAAAAAAAATCATAGCCTATGCATCAAGACAACTCAAGGAATATGAGAGGAATTATCCTACTCATGATATAGAGTTGGCAGCTGTTGTCTTTGCACTTAAAATTTGGAGGCATTACTTGTATGGGGAGAAGGTGGAGATCTTTACGGATCATAAAAGCCTCAAATATTTCTTCACTCAAAAGGAACTCAACATGCGACAACGACGTTGGCTTGAACTGTTGAAAGATTATGATCATACCATTCAATACCCATCCTAGAAAAGCGAACGTGGTAGCTGACGCATTGAGTAGAAGATCATATGCAAGTACGAGTGCGATATTGTCAACACAAAGTCCCATTTTGTGTAACTTACAAAGGATGGAGATAGAGTTAAAGACTTCAGGGACCCATGTAATGATGGCGAATATATGAGTAGAACCAACTTTAATCGATAGAGTTAAAGCTGCTCAAACTACAGACCTGGAGCTGATGCGTATGAGGAAGAAAGTGCAGGAAGGTGCTATGCCGGAAGCAAGAATCGATGAAGAAGGAATACTTCGAGTCAACTCCAGACTTTGTGTTCCTAGCAATCCTGATTTAAAGTATGAAATCATGATGTAGGCGCACAACACACCGTTTACAATCCATCATGGGAGTACCAAAATGTATCATGTCTTTGTCATACATTTTGGTAGAGCAATATGAAGCGAGAGATAGCATTGTTTATCTCAAGGTGGGTGTCTAACTTGTCAACGAGTCAAAGCGGAGCATCAAGTACCAAAAGGTCCATTGCAACCACTTGAAATTCCAGAATGGAAATGGGAGCACATTACCATGGATTTCGTTACCGGTCTTCCCAAGGTTTCTCAAGGTATAGATGCGATTTGGGTCATTGTTGATAGATTGACCAAGTCTGCTCATTTCTTACCGATACGAGAAACTTATACACTTGAACGTCTTACTCGTATGTACATAAACGAGATTGTAAGACTGCATGGTATGCCTGTATCCATAGTTTCTGATCGAGACCCAAGATTCACTTCACGATTTTGGGTTAGTTTACAAAAAGCTATGGGCACAGATTTACGATTTAGTTCGGCATATCATCCTCAGACTGACGGATAATCACAGAGGACTATTCAAACTCTAGAAGATTTATTAAGACTCTGTGTCCTTGACTTCAAAGGAAGTTGGGACAAGTTCTTACCATTGGTAGAGTTTTTCTACAACAACAGTTATCAAGCAAGTATTGGCATGGCTCCATTCGAAGCATTGTATGGAAGAAAATGTCGTTCTCCAGTATGCTGGGATGAGGTGGGTGAAGCAACGTTGTTGGGACCGGAGTTAGTACGTATGACTACAGAAAAGATTCAAGCGATCTGACAACGTATAAAAATCTCACAAGATCGACAAAAGTGTTATGCTGATCTTCATCGAAAGGACGTGGAATTGATATAGGAGATCATGTGTTCTTACGTGTTGCTCCATGGAAAGAGTTACGAGATTTGAAAAGGGAGAAAGCTCAATCCTCGATTCATCGGTCCATTTTTAATCCTCGATCGAGTAGGAACTGTGGCTTTATAGTCCTCGCTTTACCGCCAAGTATGTCTCGTGTGTTCATAACGTTTTTCACATATCCATGTTACGTAAATATGTGGAAGACCACGAACCACATTATTGAGTTAGAACCGGACGAAATAGCGGAGGTTTGACGTATGAAGAAGTTCATGTTCAAATCTTGGATAAGAAGGAACATATTCTACGCTCCAAGGTTATACCTCAAGTCAAAGTTTTGTGGAGAAATCACAAATGTTGAGGAAATGACTTGGGAGTTAGAATCTGAAATAAAGTCAAGGTATCCTTACCTCTTCGACATACCAGGTATGTACCCTAATTTCGAGGGCGAAATTTCATAAGAAGTGGAGGTTGTAAGACCTAAACTTTTATAAAGATGAAGTTTCTATAAATATCATTTTTGAATATTATGGAGTTAATTTGATATAATGTTATAGTTGTGGGTAATATTTATAAATTTTGTAAAGTACGCAAGTTGTTATATAATATTCGATTGGTCGGGAAATATTCGTACAACGGCAACAATCATTTGTGAACCCCACAACGGAATTATTGTCGGATTGAGAAAACGACAAAAATATTTTATTAAAAATAACGGCGGAAGTTTTACCATTGATATTGTTGTTGAACTACTCGGTAGTAAAAGTACAGTAATACGTGTGGTTGCATAGTAGCACACGGTATTGATTATTAATGCTTATGTGAGAAGTCACTCAGTTTGATTCAATATTGTCAGTTAATAATATGAATTATTTAGCGATAATGAAGTTTTGTTTTATTCGTATTATTAACGTAATAAAACAGAAATATCTTTTTATATAAAATAGAATACTTTATTAAAGTTATTCTATAAATAGAATATATTATATTTTATTTAAAAGATTTTTCTTTAAATATGGACCGTCAGATTAAAGTAATCAATCTTGACCGTTCATGGATTAGTTACTATGCATTCCATTTTTCTATAAATAGCAGCTCATTTTCTTCATTAATTTCTTACGAAATTCACTGAAACTCTAGAGAAAGAAACTATAGAGAGAGAGAAGAAAAATATTCTGCTACTTAACTACTTCCTTATTTCAGTTTTTCTTTTTAAAACGGTAAGGGGTGTTATTCTTTCTTATTCATGAAGAGAACTTTTGTTATTCCATTTTATTATTCTGTTGGAATAACCTGTATACGCGGTCTACCCTATACTTGGTGACATTCTTCTATTATTCTGTTGGAACATCCTGTCTGTGTGTTTTACACCGGACCTGTTCCGTTTTTATTATTATTCTGTTAGAACATCCTGTCTGTGTGTGTTTTTACACCGGACCTGGTTCCGTCTGTTATTATTCTGTTAGGAACATCCTGTCTGTGTTTTTACAGGACCTGGTTCCATTATTTATTATTCTGTCAGAATATCCTGTCTGTGCGTTTACGTCGGACCTGGTTCCATTATTTATTATTCTATCGGAATATTCTGTATGTGCGTTTACGGCGGACCTGGTTCCATTATTTATTTATTCTGTTAGAAAACCTGTCTGTGCGGTCTATCGCATGTGGGTGATTTCTTTTGTTATTCCATTCTTTATTATACTCAGTTGGTTAAGTTTTAACTTCTATACTCCATGAAATTAGTGGAATATCCTTGATAATTGCGTTTCATCCAGTTTACTTTTCATGAAAAATTATTCTAAGCATTCTTGAATTTTACTCCACAAAGCAGTATCATGTTGACAATTTGGACGTTGTTAATTTTTGGATAAATTAATTCTTGAACTTGTTTTATTGAATTCTTTATATCATTGTCTTCATCCTCATGTTTATAAAATGTTGAAAGTCATTTGTGGCCTGTAGTGCATAGATGGACTTGGTATGATTATGACCAGGGATTATTCGGTATAATCATGACCGTAAGTTATTAAATGATATGATAAAAGTCCTAATTGGCCCGTAGTGCATTGATGGACAGTTGTTGGCTGATCATGACCATTAATAAATACACAAATATTCTTAGCCCGTAGTGCATGGATAATTGTGGATGTGATACTAAAGAATATCCTTGGCCGTAGTGCAGGGGTGATTGATTCGATGATGTGGATTTTTTTGTTAAGCTGAATTCCAGCGATAACAGTGTTGAAAAACCTTTTAAAATCATAGAAGATAGTAGAATTTATTCTCTACTTGACTCTTTTAATGGATTGCTTGTTTGCAGTTAAACTTGATGT
>CM029021.1:173726974-173796855 GCA_016801055.1 Panax notoginseng
TCTTACAGTATTCGTCATATGAAGGAGGTGGAGTTCATCAAATTGGAGCAGAATAATATGACGTGTCGCAGTATGAGGCTAAATTTGCTGAGTTGTCCCGGTTTGCGTCCTACTTGGTGGATAATGAGAGCGAATGACGCGAATATTTTTGCGAGGTTTGAACCTGAGGTACGTCAACATCTTATTTCTCTAAACTGTGTTTGTATTCAGATGTTGTGAATATGGCTCAGTTAGTGGAGCGCGATAACAAGTCAACGCAACCAAAAGAGAGCAGTCGGCAAAATGATAATACCAGTGAGAGCAGTCATCGAAGCGGTGACAACAAGCGTGGAGGGAATCAACAGGCCAGAAATGGTAACCACTTCGGTGGTAATCAGGGCCAAAATAATAAGAATGGTCATTTCAAGAAGAGGAGATTCAACAATGATGGAAAGACGTCAGCACCAGCACCCGTTGTTAAGGAAGGAGAACGACCACCTATCATATGTTTCAAATGCGGAGGGGAGGGGCACATCAGTCCAAACTGCGCGATGCCGTCTAAAGCATGTTATAATTGTGGAAGAGAAGGTCATTTAGCTCGATTTTGTCGTTTACGAAAAACAAGTTCAGCCAAGGATGGAGACACAAAGGCCGTCCCAGAAAAAGTCAAAATCGCGGTTGTGCAAGGGAGAGCGTTTGTTGTGACCTCCCAGAAAGCAAGGAACCCGAATGAGGTCATCACGGGTAAGCTTATCATAAACTCTAACGAAGTCTATACTTTATTGATACCGGTTCTACCCATTCTTTTATTTCTCCTACTTGCGCTCATCGATTAAATTTGATTCCGGAGAAATTAGACTTTGACTTATCTGTTGAAACTCCATTGGGAGAAACCTTCATTACATCCACGGTTTATATAAGTCTTGTTTGGTTCAAGTTGGTACCCACACATTACCTGTCGATCTGATTTCATTAAAAATACTTGCATTTGACGTGATTCTAGGGATTGATTGGTTAACTACTCATCATGCAAAAATTGATTGTTTTCGTAAGGTTGTTAGCTTTCATATTCCTAATCGACCTATTATGCGAATTCAAGCAACCAAACCATTAAAAATCAATCGCTGTCATCTCAAGCCATAAAGCTATTCGTTTATTAAAAAACGGATGTCAAGCTTTCTTAGCTCATGTCACGGATCTAAACAAAAATACGTCAGTTTTGAATGATATTTCTATTGTTAATAAATTTCCTGACGTATTCCCTGAAGAACTTCCTGGCCTACCCCCAGAGCGTGAAAATTGAATTTTGTATCGACCTTGAACCCGGTACAAAACCCATTTCCAAAGCCCCATATCGAATGGCTCCTATTGAACTTCAGGAGTTAAAGATCCAACTGCAGAATTGTTAGACATTGGCTTATTCGTCCTAGTACTTCTCCTTGGGGTGCTCCTGTGCTATTCGTGAAGAAGAAAGATGGAAGTATGCGACTTTGTATTGATTATCGGGAGTTGAATCATGTCACCATCAAAAATAGGTACCCATTGCCACGTATTGATGACCTGTTTGACCAGTTGCAAGGAGCACAATTCTTTTCAAAGATCGATCTCGTTCTGGATATCATCAGCTGAAGGTTAGAACTGAGGATATTCCAAAGACGACTTTCAGAACTCGGTACGGGCATTATGAATTCCTAGTCATGTCCTTTGGATTGACTAATGCTCCTGCTGCCTTCATGGATATGATGAACCGGGTATTCAAGGAATATTTGGATCACTTTGTGGTCGTCTTTATTGATGACATCCTTATTTATTCCAAAAGCCGTGAAGATCATGAGCAACACTTGAGGCTGGTACTCCAAAAGCTTCGTGAATACAAGCTTTATGCCAAGTTGAAGAAATACGAGTTCTGGC
The DNA here is from genome assembly GCA_016801055.1 of Panax notoginseng. Taxonomy (NCBI): domain Eukaryota; kingdom Viridiplantae; phylum Streptophyta; class Magnoliopsida; order Apiales; family Araliaceae; genus Panax; species Panax notoginseng. The sequence continues at coordinate 173,728,865 of CM029021.1, forward strand.
TGGAGGAGGTAGCATTCCTTGGGCACGTAGTATCAAGTCGTGGAATATCTGTTGACCCGGCAAAGATTGAAGCTATTCAAAGCTGGGAGCAACCTAAATCAGTGACCGAAGTACGTAGCTTTCTGGGTTTAGCTGGTTATTATCGGAGATTCGTGGAAGGATTTTCTCGAATCGCTACTCCATTAACTCAGCTGACTCGGAAAGATACAAAGTTCGGTTGGAGCGAAGAATGTGAGAAAGTGTTTTCAAGAACTTAGAGGAGACTCATTTCAGCACCTGTTCTAACAATACCATCTGGCTCGGAGGGATTTGTCATCTACAGTGATGCTTCGAGCAAAGGGTTGGGATGCGTTCTCATGCAACATGAAAAAGTCATAGCCTATGCATCAAACAACTCAAGGAATATGAGAGGAATTATCCTACTCATGATATAGAGTTGGCAGCTGTTGTCTTTGCACTTAAAATTTGGAGGCATTACTTGTATGGGGAGAAGGTGGAGATCTTTACGGATCATAAAAGCCTCAAATATTCTTCACTCAAAAGGAACTCAACATGCGACAACGACGTTGGCTTGAACTGTTGAAAGATTATGATCATACCATTCAATACCATCCTGGAAAAGCGAACGTGGTAGCTGACGCATTGAGTAGAAGATCATATGCAAGTACGAGTGCGATATTGTCAACACAAAGTCCCATTTTGTGTACTTACAAAGGATGGAGATAGAGTTAAAGACTTCAGGGACCCATGTGATGATGGCGAATATATGAGTAGAACCAACTTTAATCGATAAAGTTAAAGCTGCTCAAACTACAGACCTGGAGCTGATGCGTATGAGGAAGAAAGTGCAGGAAGGTGCTATGCCGGAAGCAAGAATCGATGAAGAAGGAATACTTCGAGTCAACTCCAGACTTTGTGTTCCTAACAACCCTGATTTAAAGTATGAAATCATGATGGAGGCGCACAAACACACCGTTTGCAATCCATCCTGGAAGTACCAAAATGTATCATGATCTTCGTCATACATTTTGGTAGAGCAATATGAAGCGAGAGATAGCGTTGTTTATCTCAAGGTGGGTGTCTAACTTGTCAACGAGTCAAAGCGGAGCATCAAGTACCAAAAGGTCCATTGCAACCACTTGAAATTCCAGAATGGAAATGGGAGCACATTACCATGGATTTCGTTACCGGTCTTCCTAAGGTTTCTCAAGGTATAGATGCGATTTGGGTCATTGTTGATAGATTGACCAAGTCTGCTCATTTCTTACCGATACGAGAAACTTATACACTTGAACGTCTTACTCGTATGTACATAAACGAGATTGTAAGACTGCATGGTATGCCTGTATCCATAGTTTCTGATCGAGACCCAAGATTCACTTCACGATTTTGGGTTAGTTTACAAAAAACTATAGGCACAGATTTACGATTTAGTTCGGCATATCATCCTCAGACTGACGGATAATCACAGAGGACTATTCAAACTCTAGAAGATTTATTAAGACTCTGTGTCCTTGACTTCAAAGGAAGTTGGGACAAGTTCTTACCATTGGTGGAGTTTTCCTACAACAATAGTTATCAAGCAAGTATTGGCATGGCTCCATTCGAAGCATTGTATGGAAGAAAATGTCGTTCTCCAGTATGCTGGGATGAGGTGGGTGAAGCAACGTTGTTGGGACCGGAGTTGGTACGTATGACTACAGAAAAGATTCAAGCGATCCGACAACGTATAAAAATCTCACAAGATCGACAAAAGTGTTATGCTGATCTTCATCGAAAGGACGTGGAATTTGATATAGGAGATCATGTGTTCTTACGTGTTGCTCCATGGAAAGGAGTTACGAGATTTAAAAAGGGAGGAAAGCTCAATCCTCGATTCATCGGTCCATTTTTAATCCTCGATCGAGTAGGAACTGTGGCTTATAGACTCGCTTTACCGCCAAGTATGTCTCGTGTTCATAACGTTTTTCACATATCCATGTTACGTAAATATGTGGAAGACCAGAACCACATTATTGAGTTAAAACCGGATGAAATAGCGGAGGATTTGACGTATGAAGAAGTTCATGTTCAAATCTTGGATAAGAAGGAACATATTCTACGCTCCAAGGTTATACCTCAAGTCAAAGTTTTGTGGAGAAATCACAATGTTGAGGAAATGACTTGGGAGTTAGAATCTGAAATAAAGTCAAGGTATCCTTACCTCTTCGACATACCAGGTATGTACCCTAATTTCGAGGGCGAAATTTCATAAGAAGTGGAGGTTGTAAGACCTAAACTTTTATAAAGATGAATTTTCTATAAATATCATTTTTGAATATTATGGAGTTAATTTGATATAATATTATAGTTGTGGGTAATATTTATAAATTTTGTAAAGTACGCAAGTTGTTATATAATATTCGATTGGTCGGGGAATATTCGTACAACGGCACAATCATTTGTGAACCCCACAACGGAATTATTGTCGGATTGAGAAAACGACAAAAATATTTTATTAAAAATAAAGGCGGAAGTTTTACCATTGATACTGTTGAACTACTCGGTAGTAAAAGTACAGTAATACGTGTGGTTGCATAGTAGCACACGGTATTGATTATTAATGCTTATGTGAGAAGTCACTCAGTTTGATTCAATTATTGTCAGTTAATAATATGAATTATTTAGCGATAATGAAGTTTTGTTTTATTCGTATTATTAACGTAATAAAACAGAATATCTTTTTATATAAAATAGAATACTTTATTAAAGTTATTCTATAAATAGAATATATTATATTTTATTTAAAAGATTTTTCTTTAAATATGGACCGTCAGATTAAAGTAATCAATCTTGACCGTTCATGGATTAGTTACTATGCATTTCATTTTTCTATAAATAGCAGCTCATTCCTTCATTATTTCTTACGAATTCACTGAACTCTAGAGAAAGAAACTATAGAGAGAAGAAGAAAAATATTCTGCTACTTAACTACTTCTTATTTCAGTTTTTCTTTAAAACGGTAAGGGGTGTTATTATTTCTTATTCATGAAGAGAACTTTTGTTATTCCATTTCTTATTATTCTGTTGGAATAACCTGTATACGCGGTCTACCCTATACTTGGTGACATTCTTCTATTATTCTGTTGGAACATCCTGTCTGTGTGTTTTACACCGGACCTGGTTCCGTTTTTATTATTATTCTGTTAGAACATCCTGTCTGTGTGTTTTACACCGGACCTGGTTCCGTCTTGTTATTATTCTGTTGGAACATCCTGTCTGTGTGTTTTACACCGGACCTGGTTCCATTATTTATTATTCTGTCAGAATATCATGTCTGTGCGTTATGTCGGACCTGGTTCCATTATTTATTATTCTGTCGGAATATTCTGTATGTGCGTTTACGCCGGACCTGGTTCCATTATTTATTATTATGTTAGAATAACCTGTCTGTGCGGTCTATCGCATGTCGGGTGATTTCTTTTGTTATTCCATTCTTTATTATACTCAGTTGGTTAAGTTTTAACTTCTATACTCCATGAAATTAGTGGAATATCCTTGATAATTGCGTTTCATCCAGTATCTTTTTATGAAAATATTATTCTAAGCATTCTTGAATTTTACTCCACAAAGCAGTATCATGTTGACAATTTGGACGTTGTTAATTTTTGGATAAATTAATTCTTGAACTTGTTTTATTGAATTCTTATATCATTGTCATCATCCTCATGTTTATAAAATGTTGAAAGTCATTTGTGGCCTGTAGTGCATAGATGGACTTGGTATGATTATGACCAGGGATTATTCGGTATAATCATGACCGTAAAGTTACAAATGATATGGTAAAAGTCCTCATTGGCCCGTAGTGCATTGATGGACAGTTGTTGGCATGATCATGACCATTAATAAATACACAAATATTCTTAGCCTGTAGTGCATGGATAATTGTGGTTGTGATACTAAAGAATATCCTTGGCCGTAGTGCAGGGGTGATTCGATGATGTGGATTATTTTGTTAAGCTGAATTCCAGCGATAACAGTGTTGAAAAACCTTTTAAATCATAGAAGATAGTAGATTTTATTCTCTACTTGACTCTTTTAATGGATTGCTTGTTTCGCTGCAGTTAAACTTGATGTTCGTCATATTTTATCAGTTTAACACTGTTGATGGCTAATGATAATTTATTCTGCATTATCTTAGTCATAATATTTCTTACTGGGCTAGTTGAGCTCACCCTTTCTTTCACTGTTCTCTTCAGGAAATGAGAATATAGCTGGGACGAGTCGGGGAGCGGAGTGATGGACCAGATGATAGTATTAGTAGTCCTCACTATTCTGTTAAATAGTGTGATAATAATTGTAATGAGGACTCCTTTTGAGTTTGTATAGTCTCTAGTAGACAATAATTGTATTCAAACTCACAGTTATGTTTTGTCGTATTGTACACGACAGTTGTATTTGTATTTTATACCATGTATCTGACGACCTAAGATGGGTGATGTATACCTAATTTTGGGGGGCATCACAGAAGACTAATGATAATTTGTTGTATATTGTCTTAGTCATAATATTCTTTACTGGGCTAGTTGAGTTCACCCTTTTCCTTTTTGTTCCATTTTTCTTCTCAAGAGGTGAGAATATAGCAGAAACTGGCGGGAGTATGGAGTGATGGTTCTAGAAAGTTGTTTTAGCAGTCCTCACTATTTTTGTAAAATAGTATATCAATTAATTGTAATGAAGACTCCTTTGAGTTTTAATACTGTCTATTAGACAATATTTGTATTTAAACTCACAGTTTATGTGTTGTCGTATTTTGCACGATAATTGTAGTAATGAAGTTGTATTTATTTCTGTACCATGTGTAAGACCCCAACTTTTATAAATAAAGATGAATTTTCTATAAATATCATTTTTGAATATTATGGAGTTAATTTGATATAATGTTATAGTTGTGGGTAATATTTATAAATTTTGCAAAGTAAGCAAGTTGTTTTAAAATATTCGTTTGGTCGGAGAATATTCTTTTCGTACGACGGCACAATCATTGGTGGACCCCACAACGAAATTATTGTCGGATTGAGAAAACGACAAAAATAGTTTATTAAAAATAACGGCGGAAGTTTTACCATTGTTACTGTTGAACTACTCGGTAGTAAAAGTACAGTAATACGTGTGGTTGCATAGTAGCACACGGTATTGATTATTAATGCTTATGTCAGAAGTTACTCAGTTTGATTCAATTATTGTCAGTTAATAATATGAATTATTTAGCGATAATGACGTTTTGTTTTATTCGTATTATTAACGTAATAAAACAGAATACTTTATTAAAGTTATTTTATAAATAGAATATATTATATTTTATTTTTCTTTAAATATGGACCGTCAGATTAAGTAATCAATCTGGACCGTTCATGGATTAGTTACTATGCATTCTATTTTTCTATAAATAGCAGCTCATTCCTTCATTATTTCTTACGAATTCACTGAACTCTAGAGAGAGAAACTATAGAGAGAAACTATAGAGAGAGAGAAGAAGAATATTCTGCTACTTAACTACTTCCTTATTTCAGCCCTTCTTTAAAATGGTAAGGGGTGTTATTCTTTCTTATTCATGAAGAGAACTGTTGTTATTCTATTTCTTATTATTCTGTTGGAATAACCTATATACGCGGTCTACCCTATACTTGGTGACATTCTCCTATTATTTTGTTGGAACATCCTGTCTGTGTGTTTTACACCGGACCTGGTTCCGTTTTTATTATTATTCTGTTGGAACATCCTGTCTGTGTGTTTTACACCGGACCTGGTTCCGTCTTGTTATTATTCTGTTGGAACATCCTGTCTGTGTGTTTTACACCGGACCTGGTTCCATTATTTATTATTCTGTCGGAATATCCTGTCTGTGCTTTTACGCCGGACCTGGTTCCATTATTTATTATTCTGTCGGAATATCCTGTCTGTGCGTTTACGCCGGACCTGGTTCCATTATTTATTATTCTGTTGGAATAACCTGTCTGTGCGGTCTATCGCATGCATGGTGATTTCTTTTGTTATTCCATTCTTTATTATACTAAGTTGGTTAAGTTTTGACTTCTATACTTCATGAAATTTATGGAATATCCTTGACATTTGCGCTTCATCTAGTATCTATTCATGAAAATATTCTCCTGATCATTCTTGAATTTTACTCCACAAAGCAGTATCATGTTGACAATTTGGACGTTATTAATTCTTGGATAAATTAATTCTTGAACTTGTTTTATTGAATTCTTATATCATTGTCATCATCCTCATGTTTATATTCTGTTGAAAGTCATCTGTGGCCTGTAGTGCATAGATGGACTTGGTATGGTTATGACCAGGGATTATTCGGTGTAATCTTGACCGTAATGTTACGAATGATGTGGTAAAAGTCCTCATTGGCCCGTAGTGCATTGATGGACAGTTGTTGGCATGATCATGACCATTAATGAATATACGAATATCCTTGGCCGTAGTGCAGGGGTGATTCGATGATGTGGATTATTTTATTAAGCTGAGTCTCAACGATCACAGTGTTGAAAAATCTTTTAAATCATAAAAAATAGTAGAGTTTATTTTCTACTTGACTCTTTTAATGGATTACTTGTTCCGCTGCAGTTAAACTTGATGTCTATTATATTTTATCAGTTTAACATTGTTGAAGGCTAATGATAATTTATTCTGCATTATCTTAGTCATAATATTTCTTACTGGGCTAGTTGAGCTCACCCTTTCTTTCACTGTTCTCTTCAGGAAATGAGAACGTAGCTGGGGCAAGTCGGGGAACGGAGTGATGGTCCGAATGATAGTATTAGTTAGTAGTCCTCACTATTCTATGTAATGGTGTGTTAATAAATGTAACGAGGACTCTTTTTAAGTATGAATACTCTCTAGAAGATAATATTTGTATTCAAACTCACAGTTTATGTTTTGTCGTATTGTACACGACAGTTGTATTAGTAAGTTGTATTTGTATTCTGTACTATGTATCTGACGACCCAAGATGGGTGATGTATACCTAATTTTGGGGGCGTCACACCATGTATTTGGCGACTCAGAATGGGTGATGTATACCTATTTTGGGGGCGTCACAACAGGCGTCAAACCACTTGTTGTTTCACATTACAGGCGTCAAACCACTTTTCTTTTCACATCACCAGTCGTTAAGCCACTTGCCTCTTCACATTGCAAGGGCTAAGCTTGAAATCTTCTATAAATAGAAGCTTATTTCTTCTTTTATTCTCACCGATTCACTACGACTCACAAGAGAATTCTATAGAGAGAGAATCAGAGAGAAAGAAGAAGAGTATTCTGTTACTACACTATTTCAGTATCCAATCTCCTACTAAGGTAAGGGGTATTATTTCTTTCGTATTCGTAAGGGATGTTATTTTTGTTCAATATTCGTTTGAAATAATATTTTCTTCCATACTCTATAGTATGTAAGTAATATTATTTGGTTTCAGATTTCGAATTCTATACTCGTTTTGTTAAAATTTTGGCTTCTATACTCCATGAAATTAGTAGAATATCATTGATATTTGCGCTTCATCCAATATCTTTTCATGAAAATATTATTCTGAGCATTCTTGATAAGTTTTAACTTTTTCATACCGGAGTACTATTTACGGGGTTACTATTCCCGAAGTACTATTTACGGGGTACTATTCACTCGAGTACTATTCACCCGGGGGTACTATTCATGATAAAAATTGATTTATTTTTAGTCAAAATTATTTTGGTATAATATTATTCTTGAATTTTACTCCACAAAGCAGTATCATGTTGACAATTTGAACGTTATTAATTTCTGGATAAATTAAATTATAAATCTTTAAAAATTTGTCCTTGAACTTGTTTTATTGAATTCTTATATCATTGTCATCATCCTTATGTTTATATTATGTTGAAAGTCATCTGTGGCCTGTAGTGCATAGATGGACTTGGTATGATTATTATCAGGGATTATTCGATATAATCATGACCGTGATGTTACAAATGATGTGGTAAAAGTTCTCATTGGCCCGTAGTGCATTGATGGACAGTTGTTGGCATGATCATGACCATTGAGGAATACACGAATATCCTTGGCCCGTAGTGTATGGATAATTTGTGGTCGTGATACTAATGAATATCATTGGCCGTAGTGCAGGGATGATGTGGATTATTTATTAAGTTGAGTCTCAGCGATAAAATTGATGATAAATCCTTTTTAAATCATAGAAGATAGTTGTAAAACCCCGAATTTTATGAAATAAAAGTATTCAATTTTTCTTATAATTACTATTCAGTAAATGGTTAAATTGATAAAAGTTTAAAGTTATTTTTGAAATGTGTAAAATTTTCAAAATAAGCAAGTGGTTATAAAATAATCATTGTTGTCGGGGAATATTCGTTTGGTCGTGGAATATTCTTTCTGTTGGGGAATATTCGTACGACGGCGCAGCTATTTGTGGGCCCCATAACGAAAAACGGTCGGGAGAAGATAACGACAAAAATTGAATTTTTATAATTAACGGCGTAGTTGTTACCGTTAATACTGTTGGAATACCCGGTAGTTAAAAATACAATAATACGCGTCGTTGCACAGTAGCACACGGTTTTGCACAGTATTTTTGAATTATTGATTCTTACGAAGGAAGACACTACTCAATAATTGTTACAGTAGTTACTGTTCAATATTTTATTTTATTAATTCAATAATTGCTGCGTTGATATTTTATATTATTGTTGTTTCAATAATTATCACTGCACAGTATTTTCCATTATCAGATCAATAATTCATATTATCTGAATAATATTATTAGATAACATTATTGGCAATGTCTAAAAAGTTCTGTCTAAGGAAAGGTTTGGTCACCTAATTGCGCGCCAGTAAGGATAAATCCTTATTGGAAAGCCCCCTCTTTCTTGGGAACGGCCTGGTTGTCATAAATGTGATTCTGTAATATTATTTGTAAATAATTAATTATTGATTCATATGATAAGGAAATATTTATTTTATGTGGATATAAATGTTGGATATATTTATTGTGGTTAAAAATGTAGGAGTTAATGTTGAGGTTTTTATCAGTATTTTTGTCGGAATGGAGGTATTAAAAATTAGGATTTTTGAGATATTTTGCGGGGGTTATAATTTTTAATCCGACCGTTGGATCGTTGTAATTTTTGGATATGTTATACATATATAAGTTGAGTATATGTCCACAAATTTCAAACCGTTAAAAATGAACGTATGATTTGTTATGAATTTTACGAGATGACTGGTTCAGAAATTATTGAATTTTTGGAGTTTAACATTTTGGTGGAAAATTCTAGAATTGGTGGGCCCCACTTTTGGTTGGTGAGAAAATGTGCTAAAATTTTTATTCAAATATGGTAGGCTTGAATAGTAGCAGGTAAAGCCATCAGGTTGCAGGTTAAGTCTGCTTCGGCGTGCTAACATTTTCCTATAAATAGAGGGTTAAGTTAGAATTGAAACACACACCAGAATTCATAAGTTTTCTCTCTTTCTTTCTCTAGATTATTGAGTGTATTTTTTGAGTAATTAGATACTCTGTGAGTTTCTATTCATCAGTGCAAGTTTTCTTCAGCCTTATACTGATCAGAAGTACTGCTCTTTTGAGGTAAGGGATATTGTCGTTATTATGGTAAGGGATAGTAAGGGATATTAAGAGATGTTATATTCTTCATAATGATGTTATTCTTTCAATATCATTATACTGAAATATTGGTATAGATTTTATTGTGGAATTTTTATCTTTTTAAGTCGGGATTACTATTCACGTATACGGCACTATTCATGTATATGGCACTATTTACGTATATGACATTATTTACGTATACGGTACCATGTACGAATACGAGTTACTATTCATGAGTTACTATTCACGAGTACTATTCACGACAAAAATTGGTTTCTTTTTTTGACCAAATTATAGTTGATTTATGAATATTACTCTTAAGATTAAATCTATATGTTGATCATATTATTTTTATTATCATATATAACATTTTTATTACCCTGATGTTGATATTCTCTTTCACTTGTGTGTAAAGATGGGTAGATTATTGGTATGATCAAAACTATGGGTTCTCTTTGGCCAGTAGTGCAAAGTTGAATTGTGACTGGTATGATCATGACCATTGAATTTGTAATTGAATATCTTTAGCTTAAATGTAAAGGTGAATTGATCAACATGGTTATAATTATTGTTTATATAAATTCTGATATGATTATATATTTCTTTGAGATATGAATATCTTTGGCCCGTAGTGCAAAGATGACTTATTGATGAATATCTTTAGCCCGTAATGCAACGATGAATTATTGATGAATATCTTTGGCCCGTAGTGCAAAGATGACCTGTTGTTGAATATCTTTGGCCTGTAGTGTGAAGATGACCTGTTGTTGAATATCTTTGGTATGTAGTGCAAATATGGTCTGTTGATGAATATCTTTGGCCCATAGTGCAAAGATGAATTTAGTAGTATGATTATGAACAGGAACTGTGATTTGGTGTAACCATGATCTTTGATGTTTCAGGTAAAGATAGGTGATAAAAATTATTTTCGTCCTGGATGAGAAGAGGAATTTAGAACTACAGTTATGATTATGAGTTATTCATATGATTGTGGACCAGAATTGTTGATTGATGTTACAGGGATAAAACATTGTTGGTGAATTTTTAACATGGAGAAGATAATAGACTTTATAGTCTATTTGACTCTTCTAATAGATTGCTCGTTCCGCTGCAACTATGGTTGAAATTTTTATCATTTACCATATGTTCTAAATCTCTGATTTATTATTGATGAAGGCTATTGATAATTTAATTATCTTTAATCATGATATTCTTTACTGAGCTAGTTGTGCTCACCCTTTTGCTTCACAATTCCTTTCAGGTAATAAGAGTGTAGCTGGGTCGAGCGAGGGTAACGGGGAAATAGAACGGTGGTCTCTAGCTGTGGAGGTTCTCCCGAAGCAGTATAGAAAAGTTCATTTAGTAGTTTTATTTGGTGAATCCAATAGGGTAAGGTGTGCCCAACGTTGGAAGGGTATTTTGCCACTATCATACAAGATGTTTAACGACATACAACCTCGTGTCATCATAAGACAGGGATGTGCTCATCCACTTGCTGAGTATATATACGAGCACTACCTATATAATCTTGGTGTTTATTTGAAGTATAATTCTCAATTAGAGACAGTAGAGATAATGATATGTCAAGAGAAGACTCACCATTGGGAAGAATATGATTGTAATCTTCTCATTTTTCTTTAGGGTCTATTGGGTCAACCAAGGATAATTCTGTGGCCATATGATATCTATCATAACCTAGACGCATGGCCTCCCATGTACGAAGGTTTCCTTGAGCACTTCCCAAAGATTCTAATTTCTAAAACAGTTTTTGACTATACCTTTATGTAAGGTGTCATTGTGAGGTGATGTCCACGGTTGGAACATGAGTCACATTTGGTATATATTTGTATCCAAACTCACAGCATATGTGTTGTTGTATTTTGCACGATAATTGTTGTAATAAAGTTGTAGTTATTTTCTGTACCATGTATTTGGCGACTCAGAATGGGTGTTGTATACCTATTTTGGGGGTGTCACATTTGGTATCAGAGCTTAAGGATATGATATCTGGCGGATATCAAGGAATACAACTAGGAAGGGAGAGATGATTAAATCCTTCGCTAGTGTGTCCTACCTAAACTTATTTGTTGGTCAGTCATAATATCAGAATATTATGTGATATGTTAATTTGTTTAATTAACCTTTGTTTTATGGCAGTATTTGAGAATGGCAACTGAGAATGCTAACAATGGAGTGAATGAGACTGTGGGGATACCTCTAATCACTAACCGTGATAATGTGATGTCAGACGAAGAAGGAATTAGAGATATCCATGTGGTGAGTAAAGAATTGATAGTTGTACCCGAGATAGTCGCAGAGGTAACAACTGAGACTGAGGAAGAAGAGGAAGAAGAAGTACCTGAGGAGAGTTTATTAGAGGTATTATATGATCAAAATGTAGAATTTCAAAATCGTATTCATGAGTTAGAAGAGCAGGCAGAAGAACGACAGGCGGTCGTGGAACAAAAGGATTCAACAATTCAAGCTTATGTTACCCGATATGTGATGCTTGAATAGAAGCATTCTTTGGCAGAGTATAAGATGATAAAAATGGAATCTGAGCTGAAAGAAGAAAAAACTGAACGAGTGAGAATAAGTGATGCATGGGCAAAAGCCGCACGACACGTGGATATTGTGGAAAGGGATGTTCGATCTAAGAAGGCTAAAATAGATGATATGAATTTCTCTTTTTGGAAAGCAATTGGGAGAACCCAACATCGAGTTTTAAATTACCCTGTACTTAGCGGTCAACCTGAATTCGATATGGATCGAAGATTGATGATTCAGATCATGAATGAGGAGTACAAAGAGGCAGTTGAGGGAGGAATATGTCCTATAGAAAAGTATATTCCAACGGTAATGATGACGCCAAATGCTGCTCCAGACAAGTCAAAGCCGAGTAGTTCGAGGGATGGCGGTTGTCATGACTTTCCAACAAATGAGGAACCCAAATGAAGTTATCATGGGAGATGAGCAATGGAGAAATCATGATGATCTGAGAGATAGAATTTAAAATGGAAGCAAGGTATTCTCAACTCTTCGAAATACCAGGTACGTAAATTTCGGTTACGAAAGGAGGGGAGATTGTAAGACCCCGAAATTTATGAAATAAAAGTATTCAATTTTTCTTATAATTACTATTCAGTAAATGGTTAAATTGATAAAATTTTAAAGTTATTTTTGAAATGTGCAAAATTTTCAAAATAAGCAAGTGGTTATAAAATAATCATTGTTGTCGGAGAATATTCGTTTGGTCGTGGAATATTCTTTCTGTTGGGGAATATTCGTACGACGGCGCAGATATTTATGGGCCCCATAACGGAAAACGGTCGGGGGAAGATAACGACAAAAATTGAATTTTTATAATTAACGGCGTAGTTGTTACCGTTAATACTGTTGAAATACCCGGTAGTTAAAAATACAATAATACGCGTGGTTGCACAGTAGCACACGATTTTGTACAGTATTTTTGAATTATTGATTCTTACGAATGAAGACACTACTCAATAATTGTTACAGTAGTTACTGTTCAATATTTTATTTTATTGATTCAATAATTGTTGCGTTGATATTTTATATTATTATTGTTTCAATAATTATCATTGCACAGTATTTTCCATTATCAGATCAATAATTCATATTATCTGAATAATATTATTAGATAACATTATTGGTAATGTCTATAAAATTCAGTCTAAGGAGAGGTTTGGTCACCTAATTGCGCGCCAGTAAGGAGAAATCCTTATTGGAAAGCCCCCTCTTTCCTGGGAACGGCCTGGTTGTCATAAATGTGATTCCGTAATATTATTTGTAAATAATTAATTATTGATTCATATGATAAGGAAATATTTATTTTATGTGGATATAAATGTTGGATATATTTATTGTGGTTAAAAATGTAGGAGTTAATGTTAAGATTTTTATCGGTATTTTTGTCGGAATGGAGGTATTAAAAATCAAAATTTTTGAGATATTTTGCGGGGGTTATAATTTTTAATCCGACCGTTGGATCGTTGTAATTTTTGGATATGTTATACATATATAATTTGGGTATATGTCCATAAATTTCAAACCGTTAAAAATGAACGTATGATTTGTTATGAATTTTACGAGATGACTGGTTCAGAAATTGTTGAATTTTCGGAGTTTAACATTTTGGTGAAAAATTCTAGAATTGGTGGGCCCCACTTTTGGTTGGTGAGAAAATGTGCTGAGATTTTTATTCAAATGTGGTAGTCTTGAATAGTAGCAGGTAAAGCCATCAGGTTGCAGGTTAAGTCTGCTTCGACGTGCTAACATTTTTCTATAAATAGAGGATTAAGTTAGAATTGAAAAACACACCAGAATTCATAAGTTCTCTCTCTAGATTATTGAGTGTATTTTGTGAGTATTTAGATACTCTGTGAGTTTCTATTCATCAGTGCAAGTTTCCTTCAGCCTTATACCGATCAGAAGTACTGCTCTTTTGAGGTAAGGGATATTGTCATTATTATGGTAAGGGATAGTAAGGGATATTAAGGGATACTATATTCTTCATAATGATGTTATTCTTTCAATATCATTATACTGAAATGTTGGTATGGATTTTATTGTGGAATTTTTACCTTTTTGAGTCGAGATTACTATTCATATATACGGCACTATTCATGTATATGGCACTATTTACGTATATAACATTATTTACGTATACGGTACCATGTACGAATACGAGTTACTATTCACGATTTACTATTCATGAATTACTATTCATGAGTTACTTTTCACGAGTTACTATTCACGGCTACTATTCACGACAAAAATTGGTTTCTTTTTCTGACCAAATTATAGTTGATTTATGAATATTACTCTTAAGATTAAATCTATATATTGATCATATTATTTTTATTATCATATATAACATTTTTATAACCCTTATGTTGAAATTCTCTTTCACTTGAGTGTAAAGATGGGTAGATTATTGGTATGATCAAAACTATGGGTTCTCTTTGGCCAGTAGTGCAAAGTTGAATTATGACTGGTATGATCATGACCATTGAATTTATAATTGAATATCTTTAGCTTAAGTGTAAAGGTGAATTGATCAACATGGTTATAATTATTGTTTATATAAATTCTGAAATGATTATATATTTCTTTGAGATATGAATATCTTTGGCCCATAGTGCAAAGATGACTTATTGATGAATATCTTTAGCCCGTAATGTAAAGAAGAATTATTGATGAATATCTTTGGCCCGTAGTGCAAAGATGACCTGTTGTTGAATATCTTTTGCCTATAGTACGAAGATGACCTGTTGTTGAATATCTTTGGTATGTAGTGCAAAGATGGTCTATTGATGAATATCTTTGGCCCATAGTGCAAAGATGAATTTATTAGTATGATTATGAACAGAAACTGTGATTTGGTGTAACCATGATCTTTGATGTTTCAGGTAAAGATCGGTAATGAAAATTATCTTCGTCCTGGATGAGAAGAGGAATTTAGAACTATAGTTATGATTATGAGTTATTCATATGATTGTGGACCAGAATTGTTGATTGATGTTACAGGGATAAAACATTGTTGGTGAATTTTTAGCATGGAGAAGATAATTGACTTTATAGTCTATTTGACTCTTCTAATGGATTGCTCGTTCCGCTGCAACTATGATTGAAATTTTTATCATTTACCATATGTTCTAAATCTCTGATTTATTATTGATGAAGGCTATTGATAATTTAATTATCTTTAGTCATGATATTCTTTACTGAGCTAGTTGTGCTCACCCTTTTGCTTCACAATTCCTTTCAGGTAATAAGAGTGTAGCTGGGTCGAGCGAG
The DNA here is from genome assembly GCA_016801055.1 of Panax notoginseng. Taxonomy (NCBI): domain Eukaryota; kingdom Viridiplantae; phylum Streptophyta; class Magnoliopsida; order Apiales; family Araliaceae; genus Panax; species Panax notoginseng. Next base: position 173,744,332 of record CM029021.1, read on the forward strand.
GGTAATGGAGAAATAGAACGGTGGTCTCTAGCTGTGGAGGTTCTCCCGAAGCAGTATAGAAAAGTTCATTTAGTAGTTTTATTTGGTGAATCCAATAGGGTAAGGTGTACCCAACGTTGGAAGGGTGTTTTGCCACTATCATACAAGATGTCTAATGACATACAACCTCGTGTCATCATAAGACAGGGATGTGCTCATCCACTTGCTGAGTATATATACGAGCACTACCTATATAATCTTGGTGTTTATTTGAAGTATAATTCTCAATTAGAGACAGTAGAGATAATGATATGTCAAGAGAAGACTCACCATTGGGAAGAATATGATAGTAATCTTCTCGTTTTTTTTTAGGTCTATTGGGTCAACCAAGGATAATTCTGTGGCCATATGATATCTATCATAACCTAGACGCATGACCTCCCATGTACGAAGGTTTCCTTGAGCACTTTTCAAATATTCTAATTTCTAAAACAGTTTTTGACTATACCTTTATGTAAGGTGTCATTGTGAGGTGATGTCCACTGTTGGAACATGAGTCACATTTGGTATATATTTGTATCCAAACTCACAGCATATGTGTTGTTGTATTTTGCACGATAATTGTTGTAATAAAGTTATAGTTGTTTTCTGTACCATGTATTTGGCGACTCAGAATGGGTATTGTATACCTATTTTGGGGGTGTCACATTTGGTATCAGAGCTTAGGGATATGATCTCTGGCAGAGATCGGGGAATACAACTAGGAGGGGAGAGATGAGTAAATCCTTCGATAGTGTGTCCTACCTAAGCTTATTTGTTGGTCAGTCATAATATCGGAATATTATGTGATATGCTAATTTGTTTAATTAACCCTTGTTTTATGGCAGTATTTGAGAATGACAACTGAGAATGCTAACAATGGAGTGAATGAGACTGTGGGGATACCTCTAATCACTAACCGTGATAATGTGATATCAAACGAAGAAGGAATTAGAGATATCCATGTGGTGAGTGAAGAATTGATAGTTGCACCCGAGATTGTCGCAGAGGTAACAACTGAGACTGAGGAAGAAGAGGAAGAAGAAGTACCTGAGGAGAGTTTATTAGAGGTATTATATGATCAAAATGTAGAATTTCAAAATCGTATTCATGAGTTAGAAGAGCAGGCAGAAGAACGACAGGCGGTCATGGAACAAAAGGATTCAACAATTCAAGCTTGTGTTACCCGATATGTGATGCTTGAACAGAAGCATTCTTTGGCAGAGTATAAGATGATAAAAATGGTATCTGAGCTGAAAGAAGAAAAAACTGAACGAGTGAGAATAAATGATGCATGGGCAAAAGCCGCACGACACGTGGATATTGTGGAAAGATATGTTCGATCTAAGAAGGCTAAAATAGATGATATGAATTTCTTTTTTTGGAAAGCAATTGGGAGAACCCAACATCGAGTTTTGAATTACCCTGTACATAGCGGTCAACCTGAATCCGATATGGATCGAAGATTGATGATTCAAATCATGAATGAGGAGTACGAAGAGGCAGTTCGGGGAGGAATATGTCCTATAGAAAAGTATATTCCAACGGTAATGATGACGCCAAATGCTGCTCCAGACAAGTCAAAGCCGAGTTGTTCGAGGGATGACGGTTGTCATGACTTTCCAACAAATGAGGAACCCAAATAAAGTTATCATGGGAAATGAGCAATGGAGAAATCATGATGATCTGAGAGATAGAATCTGAAATGGAAGCAAGGTATTCTCAACTCTTCGAAATACCATGTACGTAAATTTCGGTGACGAAAGGAGGGGAGATTGTAAGACCCCGAATTTTATGAAATAAAAGTATTCAATTTTTCTTATAATTACTATTCAGTAAATGGTTAAATTGATAAAAGTTTAAAGTTATTTTTGAAATGTGCAAAATTTTCAAAATAAGCAATTGGTTATAAAATAATCATTGTTGTCGGGGAATATTCGTTTGGTCGTGGAATATTCTTTCTGTTGGGAAATATTCGTACGACGGCGCAGCTATTTGTAGGCCCCATAACGGAAAACGGTCGGGGGAAGATAACGACAAAAATTGAATTTTTATAATTAACGGCGTAGTTGTTACCGTTAATACTGTTGGAATACCCGGTAGTTAAAAATACAATAATACGCGTGGTTGCACAGTAGCACACGGTTTTGCACAGTATTTTTGAATTATTGATTCTTACGAAGGAAGACACTACTCAATAATTGTTACAGTAGTTACTGTTCAATATTTTATTTTATTGATTCAATAATTGCTGCGTTGATATTTTATATTATTGTTGTTTCAATAATTATCACTGCACAGTATTTTCCATTATCAGATCAATAATTCATATTATCTGAATAATATTATTAGATAACATTATTGGCAATGTCTAGAAAGTTCTGTCTAAGGAGAGGTTTGGTCACCTAATTGCGCGCCAGTAAGGAGAAATCCTTATTAGAAAGCCCCCTCTTTCCTGGGAACGGCCTGGTTGTCATAAATGTGATTCTGTAATATTATTTGTAAATAATTAATTATTGATTCATATGATAAGGAAATATTTATTTTATGTGGATATAAATGTTGGATATATTTATTGTGGTAAAAAATGTAGGAGTTAATGTTGAGATTTTTATCAGTATTTTTGTCGGAATGGAGGTATTAAAAATCAGAGTTTTTGAGATATTTTGCGGGAGTTATAATTTTTAATCCGACCGTTGGATCGTTGTAATTTTTGGATATGTTATACATATATAAGTTGAGTATATGTCCACAAATTTTGAACCTTTAAAAATGAACGTATGATTTGTTATGAATTTTACGAGATGAGAAATTATTGAATTTTTGAAGTTTAACATTTTGGTAAAAAATTCTAGAATTGGTGGGCCCCACTTTTGGTTGGTGAGAAAATGTGCTGAGATTTTTATTCAAATGTGGTAGGCTTGAATAGTAGCAGGTAAAGCCATCAGGTTGCAGGTTAAGTCTGCTTCGGCGTGCTAACATTTTCCTATAAATAGAGGATTAAGTTAGAATTGAAAAACACACCAGAATTCATAAGTTCTCTCTCTAGATTATTGAGTGTATTTTGTGAGTATTTAGATACTCTGTGAGTTTCTATTCATCAGTGCAAGTTTCCTTCAACCTTATACCGATCAGAAGTACTGCTCTTTTGAGGTAATGGATATTGTCATTATTATGGTAAGGGATAGTAAGGGATATTAAGGGATGCTATATTCTTCATAATGATGTTATTCTTTCAATATCATTATACTAAAATGTTGGTATGAATTTTATTGTGGAATTTTTACCTTTTAGAGTCGGGATTACTATTCACATATACGTCACTATTCATGTATATGGCACTATTTACGTATATGACATTATTTACGTATACGGTACCATGTACGAATATGAGTTACTATTCATGAGTTACTATTTACGAGTTACTACTCACGAGTTACTATTCACGAGTTACTATTAACGGCTACTATTCACGACAAAAATTGGTTTCTTTTTCTGACCAAATTATAGTTGATTTATGAATATTACTCTTAAGATTAAATCTATATGTTGATCATATTATTTTTATTATCATATATAACATTTTTATAACCCTGATGTTGAAATTCTCTTTCACATTGAATATCTTTAGCTTAAGTGTAAAGGTGAATTGATCAACATGGTTATAATTATTGTTTATATAAATTCTGAAATGATTATATATTTCTTTGAGATATGAATATCTTTGGCCCGTAGTGCAAAGATGACTTATTGATGAATATCTTTGGCCCGTAATGCAAAGATGAATTATTGATGAATATCTTTGGCCCGTAGTGTAAAGATGACCTGTTGTTGAATATCTTTGGCCTGTAGTGCGAAGATGACCTGTTGTTGAATATCTTTGGTATGTAGTGCAAAGATGGTCTGTTGATGAATATCTTTGGCCCATAGTGCAAAGATGAATTTAGTAGTATGATTATGAACAGGAACTGTGATTTGGTGTAACCATGATCTTTGATGTTTCAGGTAAAGATAGGTGATAAAAATTATTTTCGTCCTGGATGAGAAGAGGAATTTAGAACTACAGTTATGATTATGAGTTATTCATATGATTGTGGACCAGAATTGTTGATTGATGTTACAGGGATAAAACATTATTGGTGAATTTTTAACATGGAGAAGATAATAGACTTTATAGTCTATTTGACTCTTCTAATAGATTGCTCGTTCCGCTGCAACTATGATTGAAATTTTTATCATTTACCATATGTTCTAAATCTCTGATTTATTATTGATGAAGGCTATTGATAATTTAATTATCTTTAGTCATGATATTCTTTACTGAGCTAGTTGTGCTCACCCTTTTGCTTCATAATTCCTTTCAGGTAATAAGAGTGTAGCTGGGTCGAGCGAGGGTAACGGAGAAATAGAACGGTGGTCTCTAGCTGTGGAGGTTCTCCCGAAGCAGTATAGAAAAGTTCATTTAGTAGTTTTATTTGGTGAATCCAATAGGGTAAGGTGTGCCCAACGTTGGAAGGGTATTTTGCCACTATCATACAAGATATTTAACGACATACAACCTCGTGTCATCATAAGACAGGGATGTGCTCATCCACTTGCTGAGTATATATACGAGCACTACCTATATAATCTTGGTGTTTGTTTGAAGTATAATTCTCAATTAGAGACAGTAGAGATAATGATATGTCAAGAGAAGACTCACCATTGGGAAGAATATGATTGTAATCTTCTCATTTTTCTTTAGGGTCTATTGGGTCAACCAAGGATAATTCTGTGGCCATATGATATCTATCATAACCTAGACGCATGACCTCCCATGTACGAAGGTTTCCTTGAGCACTTTTCAAATATTCTAATTTCTAAAACAATTTTTGACTATACCTTTATGTAAGGTGTCATTGTGAGGTGATGTCCACGGTTGGAACATGAGTCACATTTGGTATATATTTGTATCTAAACTGACAGCATATGTGTTGTTGTATTTTGCACGACAATTGTTGTAATAAAGTTGTAGTTATTTTCTGTACCATGTATTTGGCGACTCAGAATGGGTGTTGTATACCTATTTTGGGGGTGTCACAATCGTAGATTTTATGCTCTACTTGACTCTTCTAATGGATTGCTTGTTCCGTTGCAGTTAAACTTGATGTTTATTATATTTTATCAGTTTAACACTGTTGAAGGCTAACGATAATTTATTCTGCATTATCTTAGTCATAATATTTCTTACTGAGATAGTTACGCTCACCCTTTGACTTTCATTGTTCTCTTCAAAAAATGAGAATATAGCTAGGAATAGTCGGGGAACGGAGTGACGGTCTAGATGATAGCATTAGTAGTCCTCACTAGTCTATGAAATAGTGTGATAATAAATATAATGAGGACTTATTTTGAGTTTTAATACTGTCTAGAAGATAATATTTGTATTAAAACTCACAGCTTATGTTGTGTCGTATTCTACACGACATTTAACAGTTGTATAAATTAAGTTTGTATTTGTATTATGTACCATGTATTTGGCGACTCAAAATGGGTGATGTATACCTATTTTGGGGGCGTCACAATAACGAAATAACTATCAGATATAGAAAACGACAAAAATAACTTTTTTTATAAAAACAATGGCAAAACTTTTACCGTTAATAATAATAATAATAATTATTTCAAAATAATAATTTTAAATAATAATAATATTAATATTAATAATAATTTCAAAATAATAATAATAATGACAATGATAATAATAAGAATTTTTAAATAATAATAAAAATTTTAAATAAATATTATGATTATTATTATTATTTAAAAATTATTATTATTACTATTATTATTTTGAAATTATTATTATTTAAAAATTATTATTATTATTATTATTATTATTATGAAATTATTATTATTATTTAAAAAATATTATTATTATTATTATTTTGAAATTATTATTATTATTATTTAAAAATTATTATTATTATTTTGAAATTATTTTTATTATTTCAAAATAATAATAATAATAATTTGAAAATAATAATAATAATTTCATGTATGTGTAATAATAATAACTATAACAATAATAAATTTTAAATAATAATAACAAATTTTAAATAATTATTATGATTATTATTAATATTTTTATTATTATTATTTAAAAATTATTATTATTACTATATATTATTATTTTAAAATTATTATTATTATTATGATTATTATTTAAAAATTATTATTATTACTATTATTAATTTGAAATTTTTATTATTATTATTAGTTGTTGATCAGATACTATTGCTGAAACCCGTCCACATGGCAAAACCCACATACATTAGCAAAAAAAAATGAAGTTTTATGCACAGTTAGTTTTTCCGTCCATTTTTTCGGATTGAAATAATAAGTAATAACCATTTGGTAATTATTTTATAGTATAGTTACGCGATTGTAACAAAAAAAATTCGGTAACTACAATAAAAATCGGATTCTAGTACACTGATCAAAAAGTGTATTATTCCGTTTATGTGGTATAAACTATGTACGTTTGTGCATCTAAAAAAAATAAAATATTTAAATAAAACTTTAAAAATATAGATTAGAAAAGATAAGATAGAAAATACGGATAAAAAATGAGAGATAAAAAAATAACCTCTCCCTCTCCCTCTCCCTCTCTAATAATTTAGGTATAGATGTATATATATGGATGCAAATTTCATATATACATATATTTATATAAGTTTAATTTTGCCCTTTTTTTATAAAGCATTCTAACTTCAATGAGTATATTTTTCTTTAAAACTTACTAAAGTTCCACCCCACCCCCCCAACCCCCAACCCCCAACCCCCACAAAAAAAGAAGAAGAAGGTTTCCTGGGTGCATGCAGACTGCAGTGGAATCAACGGTACTGTCACCACATATGGATGTGCTTGCACCCGTTCCTATATCTTTTCATTTACCAGATCATGATCAGGTGAAAATTTAATTAATTAAAAACTTGATAGATTGACTATTTTCTTAGTTGATCGATTATATATATTAGACAAATTAGTTTTCTGTTTTGTATGTTATATATATTAGACAAATTAGTTTTCTGTTTTGTATGTTATAAACTTAACATACGTTAACTAGCTAGTGTAATGAAACGTAAAATTAAATGGTTTATTTTTATTTATTTAATTTCTTTCATTTCTTCGGATGTTGTTATATGAATTAAGCAGCCAAAGCAGCAATCAGAATGGTTGGAATTACCTAAACAAAAGAGAAGAAAATTACTTGTGAAATCAAAGACGGTGAATATGTCAGACACGTATGACGTCATACTCCCTAACTATTACATTCCAATATTGACCGATAAGGTAATACCAAATTTATTCCTTCATCTAGCTATAGCTAGATTAATTTCTCTAGCTATCTACGACTTACATATGTATGACTTATAGATAATTAATTCTATGAGAACTATCTATGCATGCATGCAGTACTAGCCAAAGAAATGAGTTTGCAAGTTTTACTATCTAATTAATTGGAGCCACGTCGTATTTTTTCTATGTTAATCACAGTTATATGTTGCATAACTATATTTCTGTGAACATATAAGTACTCGTTAATTAATTAATTGTGAGCTAATTATATGTGCAACAACATATATATAATAATGGTGACAATTAATACAATATGCGAACAATATTCCAAGACGCTATAGCAATTTTGCTCCAAAGGTTGAAGGGTTGGAAAGCTGAAACCCGTGAACGTGAGGATGGTCGATATAATATGGTACGTACGTAAATCTCTCTCTCCTCCCCCTCCGGCCTCCCCCCTTCGGCCCTTCCCTCTCTCTCTCTCTCTCTCTCTATATATATATATATATGTATTATATAATGGTGGCGTTGAATTTAATTTCTTTTTCGCCATACGCATATATATAGATGCATGCATGCACACTAGAGAGAAGAAGAAAACAAGTAGTAGTACAGCTTCTGCACAAGATCATGATTGTGAAGATGACCGTCATGACTTGCCATCTTTGACTTTTTCTTCTGACGAGGATGATCCTAATGACAATTTGATGGAGGCTTTTTTGTCAAATAATCTCGTCTTCGACCTTCCAACGTAACATCTGACGATATTATAAGTACTGACGATATTAGTACTGGAGATCAAGTTGCTGATGATATTTGGAATGAAATTCTAACGCTTTTGTTTCTGAGCAAGCAAATAGGTATATTTACGGTTTTTTTCGTTGTTATATTATACAAAGATGATGATATAACTATGACGACGATTCGAACCGTCGCTATAGCTCAAAAAACCGTCGTTATAGTCGATTCACTTTTGATTTGCTATTTAAGATTCGCTGGAGAAGGAGACCGTATATATATATATATATATATATATATATATATATATATATATATATATATATATATATATATATTTATATTGTTTATTTAATTTTATTTCCTAATTAAATAACTAATCTATATATCTTAATTTCATATGTATATCGATTTTATATATTTTGGTCCGAGGAGACCTTGGTCGAAATATATATTAATGTGCAGCCGGAAATACAGAAAATGCTTTGATGAAACCCAATGAAGTTCAAGGGGAAGCCAGTACAACAAGTGCACAAGTTATGCAAAATAGCAGCTCCAGCGCACCGGCAGCAGTTAGCACTAGTACTGGATCTGCAACACCGGTCCCTCTACAGGCTAGCTAGCAAGCTAGCTAGCTCATTTTATGTCTAACTTATAGATAATATAAAATGAATTTTCTAGTACTGTACCCAGTTAAGCATAATTACCCTAAGTCGTCGTAAGCATATGCTATCGATTTTGTTAACAATTCTTCGTTACGTACCCTACGTACGTACGTGTGTCGGTGTGTGCATGCTTGGGTGCGTGCTCATGGCCGATGGGTAACTGATTTTGTTGTACAGTTCGGCTCTTAATATGCGAAAAGAAGATAATTTTTTGATATGTGCATTGCACATGTTCCCTATAAATGTTTTACTTCCTCTTTTTTAAAATTAGAGATACAATTTAATTTTTAAAATCAAATGAAGCACGTTAAACTTCAAATTGATGTGATTTTATTTAAATTTAGCTGATAGTATAATATATAGCAAAAACTATTAATTACAAAGTTTATTTCATTCTAAACTTTTACAAGTCCTATCAACTTTGAAGTTTAATATACACCTCAAAAATCAATTTGTATATCTAATTTTTGAAGGGAGCTAGGGAGTATTTTATTATTTAATTATGCCTTTTTTCTAATTGTTTACAGGAATTTAACTGAATATATTTGAAAATTGCTTTTGTAAAATTCTTCTTTATTGCATGTTAACCTCAGCTTAAATTTAATGTGAAAATAGGATTGAGGCATATTATCAAAGAAAAAAATAAACATGATTGAAGCCCCCTCACACATAAACCATATATAATTAATCTATCAACTATTATTTTCACCAGCTAGTCTGTTTCTTTGTATTTTTAGTACGTACGAGATCGATCACACATTTTTTGCAGATACTTTTACTGGGAGCTAGTTTGAAGTATTAAGTATTTTTATTACTTTTTACTGCATACAAAATTTTTGTATATAAAACAGTAATTAATTAGATGCTTGGAATATATGTTAAAACATATGGTGATGCAAATTTTTTATATTATTATTATCTTTCTTGTGTATTAGACATGTTAATTAATTAATATCAAGAAAATGAAAGCAAAAACTGGTAAATAGAAAAGATTATTTGTATATATTCACTGGCAGCATTCTTACATAGTTACATTTCTGCATTCTTAACTAATGCTTTTAGGCCGTTTCATATATATAATAGATATGGCATCACATATATAGGCTTGGGCTGTTTTTAAACTGGTACCGAACAACTGAGGCCAGTCGCACAGTCTTTAGTAAATTAGGATTATATAATAATTATTTTTTTCATATTAGTATTGTACGTGTAATATTAATTTTGTTACAAAATATGTGTCGAACAAAATTGGACGGAAGATATAATGAAAATGAGTTTGATTCAAAATAAACTTGACACGAATATTTTCTTTTATATGAAATTGTAATATAAGTGTTTATTTTAATAATGTTGTTATGATTATAAAATTGTGATTGTAAACTTAAAAATGGAGTGTTTTTTTATATTATTACTTGTAAAATTAAACTTTTATTTTAAAATAAATAAAACTCTTATTTCAGGACGAATGGAGATAAATAATAAACAAGCTTTCACTTTTGTTAAAATAAAAAAAATTAAAGTTTTGATTGGGTGGTGATATGTTTCACGAGGAGATTCTACTAGGTTTTGATAACAAGAGGCCTGGGTCCATATATAGTGGTTTGTACCAAGTCGTGGGCCATAGTAGGTAACTCTCCGCATACAGCCTGCCACCGACTCTGAAAAGAAAGATTCAAAGAAAAAAGTATTTACTCCAAATTAATGTATTAAACACAAGAAATTCGTTCAATGGATTGCTTACAGAGAGAAGTTGGGCTGGCTGATTATGGAGTTTTTGAAGGTGTGATTCCCTAGAAATAGTCAGACTCATCTAAATAATTATATATATATATATATATATATATATATATATATATATATATATATTTTTATGGGTATGTGAACGTAAAGAGTGATTTCTAAGTTTTTCATCGCCGGGGAGTGAAAGTCGTGAAATTGGGGGCACTGCTGATCGACTTCGGTAATTGGTTCAGAATGGAAATTGACTCCCCGCTGCCTGACCCTAACCCTGTTTCACCTCAATTACGTATTGTTCAGGTACAATTTTTTTCACAATTTTTATATTATTTTTTCAGCTGCACCAAGATTACTGTTGAGTTCGATTGTGTAGACAACTTTATGTTTATTTGTATTAGCTTGGGGTTATGTTTAGGAATTTATTTTCTCTTAAATTCTTGGAATTTTTTTTGCCTCCGATTTGTTTGTTCTTTTTGGTCTATTTAGTCTTTAATGATATGTACAGTAGAGTTTGAGCAGTTGAAATAATGGTTGATACTGGGTTTAAATATATCATTTATAGTAACTAATGGCTTTAAATCTGTTATCAACCCAATTTATGGCTGGTGGCTGAGCATGATAAACCATGCCAATAAAATCATACAATTTAGTAGATATTCTATAATGAAATTTGGGCCTATTATTTTGTGCTGAATTTGCGATAGGATGCTGCTTATTAGTTTTATATCATCATCTTAGTTTGAACAAGTCGAGGGTATCTGTTTCTCAGTCTAGTTATAGAGCCAAGCATACATATATTTTTTCAAAATTTTGAAATTTTTGTTAACCTTTACCAAAAACCGGGTAGGAGTTATTATTAATTAGATTAGCTGTACTTATCAAAAAGAAATAATTAATTAGACGAGTCATTCATGTAGAACGGGAATTGTTGAAAAGTCAAAATCAACGAAGAGAATTAAAAGAACTAGGGTGATTCAATCGTAGGAGAGCCACTACCCCAGCCGCAGTAAGGAAGAAAAATATTGATCGCAACTAATAATCAGAATAATTTCAATATTTAAGTGTAAAGAGTCTGACATGACTTACAAGCATAATTATAAAAAAATAAACTATAATAACCCTAAGCCCAATAACAATTGAGCCTCTAAATAAATAACTCAATACTGAAATAAATCAATAAATAAGAAGTCCAACAAACTAAATAAATAGACAACTGATAAATAAATAGCTAAATAGTGAATCATCCACGACGACGACGTCACACAGATCAACTATCACCGGCTGCGAAAATGAAAATGAATCCTCTGACGAAATGAAAGCCTCATATCTCTCCAAAAGGTTTGGATCAAGCCGACGGAACTCGTATGCATTAGTGTTAACTTTCTTTCGAACTCGAAATGAACCCATCCTCTTAGCATGCACTTTCTTCCATGTGCCAAGAGATAATCTCTTAGCACGGTGTCGTAGCATCACCCGATCATTCTCATTAAAGTCTTGATACCTGTGATGAACATCTGCAGTAGTCTTATAATTTTCATTGCTAAAATTAATTTTCTTTCTTATCTCAGCATGCTACAGACTCACTAGCCCCTATATGCAATGGGAAAATGAGCTAAATCATCAAGTTTCCTAGGTTGATAACCAGTGTAAGCTTAAAAAGGACCCACTCCAGTCGAACAATTAATTGAGTTATTATATGCAAACTCAATCATAGGTAAAACCTTATTCCATATAGACACATGATCAACCACAAGATAGCGTATTAAATCACCTACTCTTATTAACAACTTCAGTCTGACCATCGGTCTATGAGTTATAAGTAATGGAAAATTTAAGTGTGGTGTTAAGTTTCTTCCAGAGAGTTTTTCAAAAATAACTCATAAATTTAACATCTCTATCGGAACTATATTCAATAGTAACCCACACAATCTCACTACCTCACTAAAGAAAATCATGACAATATATAAGGCATTATCAGTTTTGTTGCAAGGCATAAAATGTGTCATCTTAGTGAAATGGTCCACTATAACAAAAACTAAAAGGACGTTATAAATGAGGATGTCATCAAAATAGACCACTACAAACTTGCTTATGAAAGGACATAGTACCTGATTCATAAATATCATAAATGTGCTGGGTGCATTTGTTATGCCAAAAGGTAAGGCTAACCACTCATAAAGTATGCCCTGTTTTAACGACAATCTTTCATTCATATCCTTCTCGGATGCGGATTTGGTGGTATCCACTCCGTAGGTCTATTTTGGTGAAAACACGAGCCCCAGTCATCATATTTAGCATATCATCAAGCCTAGGTATGGATAACCTATACTTGACGGTGATCTTATTTATGGCTCGGCTATCACAACACATCCTCAAACTCCCATCAGCCTTAGGGTGGATAAGGCTGGAACGACACAACGGCTAAAATTCTCTCTAACAAGGCTCTTCCTCAACAGCTCACCTATCTTTCCATCTCAGCCTGTTCTGTGGGATGTATCCTATAATGTGGCAGGTTAGGTAAAGAAGATCCTGAAACAAGGTCAATGACATGATGGATGTCTCGAGGAGGTGATAACCCATCTGGCAACTGACTAGGCATAACATTGGCAAACTTATGTAGAATTTGTCTAACATCACTAGGAATTTCTCTACTACTCTCCTCAGGAATTTCTCACCTTTCTAGCTACCATCGCATACACAACTTTCTCTTCGAACACACTTCGCCCAAACTTCTTTCTATTAAGAATATGAAGTGATTTGCAATGTTCTAAAAGGCGCTAGGCGGGAGGCGGGAGGCGGGCGGCTAGGGGGGTCTAGTGTCTGGGGGGCTAGTGTCTGGGGGGCCTAGGCGAAATTTTTTTATTTTAAGACAATTTTAATATTTTATCTTACATTATTCTAACAAAACAATAATATAAAGCAAAATAATCTATAATAAAGATAATAATTAAATTATAGAATTAGTAGTAATTGCACTTAAGTAGTAATATATATATATCCATTGCTTGAAATAATTAAATTATAGAATTAGTGTTACTAGTAAGTAGTAACTAGTATCTTGATATCTTCATATATATAATTATATACGTACTTCTTCTCTCTCAAAAATTTAAATAAATGTTATTTTTAAAAATTAGTGTGAAGTTTATTGAATGAGACATTTGATATTATTAATTATGAAATTATTTTAATTTGTGTAATTTTCAAAATTGAGGACTTAAAGAAAATGACAAATACCATATACTAAATATGACTAACATATCTTTGACGTATTAGTTTTATTCATAAACAAAATTGGTATTAAATAATAAAATTTAAAATTTTAAGAATTCAATTCAATATTAAAACTTAAGAAATTAAACATAAATTTAAAAATTATATTGAATTAAACTAAATATTACAAATGTATAATCATTTATATAATTTCAAGTTGGTACAAGTTCAAAAAATTACAACTATAATAAAATTATTCATTTTGACTTGATCTTGTTCACTTCTTGTTGTGATTTGATATTCTACAACTTGCATTAAGAATATAGTAAATAATTAAAAAAATAAATATATCAAGATTTGGTTTTGGTAGTAATTTAAAAAATAAAATAAAAATCTCCGCCTAGGCCCGCCGTTCCCGCCTAGCCCGTCTAATTGGCTGGAGCGCTTTTTCACCTATTTGGCCTTAAGCGCGGCACCAGGCCCCCGCCTAGCGCCTAGGCGCCGCCTAGGCCGATTTTTAAAACACTGGTGATTTGATTTGTTGGGTAGGTAAATTAGTCTCCTTTGGTTGACTCTTGAATGATACTCGGGGTCTTATAGGTACTAATGATATTTTTTGTCCCTTGTGTGTAAACACATGTGTTCATCCTCCCTTAATGAGTCACGTCATGGTCATATAGCCAAGGTCACCCTAGTAGAATATGTACAACATTCATAGGAAGAACACTACACCAAATACTATCCTCATAGCCCTAAAGGTGGATCGGCATTAGACATCTGTTTGACACAGCACACAGAAATAGATGTCTGGTTGACCCAGGCGACGCTAAAAGTCTAGTGATGTGGTTCTGCTTTTAACTTCATCTATGGTAAGGCAGACTCGACAACCACATTTAAGCAACTACCCCCATTGATGATTAACTTAGAAGAGACACCACCTATTTTGTTATAGGTTTGAAATACGGTGGTTTTCCTCCAATCATCCTCTCTCCCTTAACTCGTAAAAACGCACCTCATAACACTTTCTTGATTACTTATCTCTTCTAGGTGTTCATCAGCCTCCTCATTTTGCGAGTCATTCTCACTCTTGACTTCATTCTCGATAATATCTCCCTCCTCTTTTGAAGTGACCTCTACTATTGTTACCCGCTGGCGATTGCGATTGGGGACTCAAAAGACTTGTGCCCTAACCCCTAACACGTTAAATAACACGTAAAACACCTCTCCTGGGTAGTAGATTGAGAGTTGGGTGCAGATACACCCTTCCCTTTGTCACGAAATGACCCAACTATGGTGTTACTGGCCCTAAAGAATGTTTGAGAAGTGGGAAAATGTCTACTCTGCGAAAAATTTCGGCCACTGGGCTGACATGAGTAAGAATTGGTTCTCCTAACGATACCCTATAACGATATCTAGAGCTGACTGGAAAAGGTCGTAGCGATGCCACTGGTCAGGATGTGTGATTAAAGTTCAGGTTGTAACCTATTCTTGAACTTCATAATGGTCAATTTATCACTCTCACTAATCTTACATCTTTTAGTCAACTTCCTAAATTTGTAGATGTAATTAGCAACAGACATATTACTACCCTGACAAAAGTTGTCATACTGCTCCATTAACTTATCGGTATGTCCTACAGGTAAATAATATTGCTTTTAGCGAGTTTTTATCTCTTCCAATGCCTAATAGGTGGCTCACCTAGACGCTCTAATTCTCTCTCAACCCCTAAACAAAATAAACTGACCAATTTCACCAATTTTATTTTGGCGAATCGCACCTTCCTATTCTCAAACATCTCATACCAATCAAAATACTTCTCCATACTAGATAACCAATCAAGGAATGCATTGTGATCAAATCTACCGTCAAACTCGAGTGCATCTACCTTAGTTTTCCTATAGTCGTCATCATAAGGATCATACCTAGGATGTTCATGGTACCTAACATGTGGGTTTTCGACATGTCCAGTCTCATTATTCCCCTGAGGTTCCACTGCAGGCTGTCTTTGTTCAATGTGTGAGATCCTATCATTCATTTGACTCAGTTGTTCAACTATGGCCACTAATTGGTCCTGAATTTCTTCTAAAGTTGTTTGGGTACGTGTAGTCATTTGCAAGTACAAAGCTGAGGCAATATAGAAATTTAATTGTTATAAATCTAAGCATATGTAATCGCAATCTCAAAAGTAGTTGATAATAACCAAATAATATGCAACTAGATGGAATAATATGCAATATTAAAAGATCAAATCCAAAACAAGCTTTTAAATTTTTTAGAACTAATGAACGAAGGAAATGCAAATGATTAAATATTGAAAATCCTAATATTCAAAATGAAATATTTACTTTTACTTTATAGACATAACTGATCAAAAAGTATGAGATTGTGGTGAAAAGTGCTAAGGTTAAAAGTTTAGGACTCTTTATGCAAGATGCAGGGGTGAAAAATATAAACTAATAAATTGTAAGGCAATATTTAAATGGAGAGCAGAAGTTTGGGGTACTAAAAGGTACTCTCTCTATCCCAATATAAAAGTCTTGGTTGATTTTTTGCGCATTTTAAGAAAGATGATAAAATGATAAAGTTCATATTTAAATTCTCATCTAGTTGCATAGTTTTTTACACATGACTAGTGATACTTTCTAAATATGCATAAAACATACAAATATTACAATTAATATCAAAGGTATTATAGGTAAATTATTGTAAAAAATAAATTATTTAAGATAAGTAGACATTTAACTTGGAACTAACTAAAATAGTAATAAGGACTTTTATCCTGGACGGAGGAGTAATTTGCAAGGCTTTTTAATTTAAATTAGGAAAGTTAGGACGATAAACAGCAACTCTGGCGATGAATGAACAGTAACTTCTTCTTTTTTTGAAAACCAACGTAAGAAATTGATGGAGAAACCAAGGTCTAATGTCTATATGATGTAGGACGGAAATTGTTAAACATATAATTAATTGGAAAAGTCAAAATCAACAAAGAGAATTAAAAGAACTAGGGTGATTCAACCGCAGGAGAACCACTACCCTTAGGGTTTTCCAACCGCAGTAAGGAGGAAAAAGATTGATTGCAACCAATAATCAGAATAATTTTAATATCAAAGTGTAAAGAGTCTGACATGACATATAAGCAGAAAATAAACACTAATAACCATATGCCCAGTAACAATTGGACCTCTAAATAAATAATCCAATACTGAAATAAACCAATAAATAAGAAGTCCAACAAACTAAATAAATAGACAACTGATAAATAAATAACTAAATAGCGAATCATCCACGATGACGACGTCTGACGGATCGATCCTATCAGTCATACTGTGATTTTATGCATTTACTTGCAACTTTTCTACCTAGGTGGTTCAAGTTCTTTGAGCTTGTGCTTACTTTAGTGGGATCTTATTGGCGATTATTTTATTTAGGTCTAATTGTGTCATGAACAGCACTTTACATTTTCTCTTGTAATTCTATGTCAGAGGCTTGCCCTACAAGGAGTTCCTGAAGAGATTTTTGAGCATCTACAACCTGGTTTGGTCACATATGTTAAGGAAAACAAGTTTCGAGTTCCAGAATTTGTCTCTGCTATTTTGCCTTCTGATGATGAGGCACTGGAGGCTGTCGCGGGACCAAGCCTTCAAGATCAATACCGCGAAAGCCTGATTTGGTTGCAGTGGTTGATGTTCGAGGGTGAACCAGGCGCTGCACTAAAGCACTTGGCAAAATTAAATGTCGGCCAGCGAGGTGTCTGTGGAGCTGTTTGGGGAAACAAGGATATAGCATACTGCTGCCAAACGTGTGAGCATGACCCAACATGTGCAATTTGTGTTCCTTGTTTCCAGAATGGGAACCACAAAGATCATGATTATTCAATTATATATACGGGTGATGGTTGTTGTGATTGTGGAGATGCGACTGCATGGAAACGGGAGGGCTTTTGTTCAAAGCATAATGGTGCAGAACAGATACAACCTCTTCCTGAGGAGTTTGCAATATCTGTGAGGCCTGTTCTGGATTCCCTACTACTTTGTTGGAAGAAGAAACTACAATTCACAGAAACTATATTTCAGGAATATCCGGGCATAACCAAGCCCAAAAGCCCTACTGATGAGCTTACAGCTGCAGTGGTGGAGATGCTTTTGGATTTTTGTAAGCACAGTGAAAGTTTGCTCAGTTTTGTTTCTGGAAGAGTGGTCTCTTTGGTTGGTTTACTGGACATTTTGGTTAGAGCAGAGAGGTTCTTGGGTGATGTTGCTGTTAAGAATCTCCACAAGTTACTTCTGAAACTGTTGGGTGAACCTTTATTCAAATACGAGTTTGCAAAAGTTTTTCTAATCTACTATCCAACTGTTGTAAATGAAGCCATTAAAGCGGCCAATGATAAAAGTTTTTAAAAATATCCACTGTTATCGACCTTCTCTGTTCAAATTTTCACGGTGCCTACGCTAACTCCTCGTCTTGTGAAGGAAGCGAATCTTTTAGCCATGTTACTGGAATGTTTAGGAGACATTTTTTGTTTTTGTGCTGGAGAAGATGGTCGACTACGGGTAGTTATTTTTCTCTTTTGTTTTAATCTCTATCTCAAACTTCTGTAAATTTGTATTGTCATGTTTGTCTGCTGACAGAACAGAGTTAGGTGCCTCTCTCTCTCTCACTATATATATATATATATATATATATATATATATATACGGGGCTGATCTATGGTCATAGTTGTAAGATTAAGTTTATCCTTACAAAAAATCGTACCATAAGCAAATAATATAAATTCTCTTTCTCGCATGGATTCAAAGGAAATTGCAAGTGCAGTACGCCATTAGATTATCACATTCTCTCTTTTATCCTCTGAAGCTCCATCAATGGAGTTTTAATTTGAAATCTTCAAATTGAAATTCAAGTTCTTTCACTAATTTCATCATCAAAACTCAGTTATATATTTCTTTTAATCGAGAGCTTTTTCATCATCAGTTCTTCCTAAAACTCATATTTCTTTAAGACCACTTTCATGGATCTACAAAATTCAAAAATCTAAGAGTTTGGTAAAAAACCATAGCCTACTTTAGTGATAGTATTATTGTAAAAGATATGGTGTTTACACAAGCATGTATATGAAGAAAGAGATTGAAGATTAAAGAGAAGATGAAGAAGCATGGAGGAGATAAATGGATAAGGAAAAAGTATATTGGTATAGTGGATTTACCGTCTGCACTTTAGTTATACGAACGGGTATATTACAAAAATGCTACTATTTTTATTATTATAATAATATATTGAATTTTTTAAAACTCACCCTCGGATCCTTGATGGTATTCTGGGCATTTTTGCGTCCGCATTTTAGTTGTGCGAGCTCTCCCAAACTAACGTGCGTATGGATGATAGTTTTATCCGCTAGATCTGCAATTGGACGGCGAACTATGGTTATATATATAAAGGTTAAATCTCTAAACTTATGGCGATCATGCAAATATTTGAACTCATTCATTTCATCCTATTGGTCATGATTCCTTCCCACCCCCATCTAAAAGGGGGTGGCTACCTTTGAATTCCCCTAATCTATTTATACGAGCAGGATTAAAATCATTAGATTCTAAGTCTTCTGTATTACTAAGGAAGAGATTTTTTGATATAGACAGTTGGATCGGTGGTTTTGTCTGCCCAAATTTTTTATTTCTTTGTAGTCATAAAGTTGATTATATTTTGTTAGCATAGTTGAAACAACCCAGATTAAATTCCGAGTCCGAAACAAATCTCGAGTCAAATTCCAAGTTCGAATCGAATCGAATCAAATCAATCCAAATAAGGGCTTAAACCATTGACCCAATAGTATCTTCTTGGATCATCTTAGCCCACCACAGGCTCACCCAAAAGGTCATGACTAAAGTTATTATTGGTAGTAACTTAATTCCTTCAAGTATTGCCAAATTTTTTCCTTATCTTTCGATGTGGGATTGGGGTGTTATAAACTCCTTCACTTAAATTTCTGACGTTCCCGTCAAAACCAATCACACGGTTCACAAATTTTTGCCTCTCTAGCTATTGTGGGATAATACCGGTTGGCTTCGTATCCCCACATCTGAACTTCCTTCTCTCCACTGTGGATAATACCACTAGCCTTCGTGTCTCCACCTCCGACAACCTGATCGGATGACCCTACCCGAGCATTCGAGAGTACCATATAAAACAACTCGGGTCAAATTTTGAGTTCGGAACAAATTTCGAATCAAATCTCAAGTCCGATTTGAATCAAATCCATCCAAATAAGAGCTTAATAATTACTGGTCCAATAATATCTTCTTGGGTCTTCTTATCCCACCACAGGCTCACCCAAAAGGTCATGACTGAAGGTATTATTGGTAATAACTTAATTCCTCAAGTACAAACAAATTTTTTCCATATCTTTCGATGTGAAACTGGGATGTTACAATAGTGGTACTGTGTTCTATTATAACTCAGTGTTGTGTGTATCTGTGTGTATGCTTTTGCTATAATACAATTTAAGGATGTAATTAGATGCCTTTGGCAAGATTATACGATGTCCTATTCATCTTACTTACCAAAAAAATGAAAAAAAGTCCCATTAATCTTGATTTATTGCTTATCTAAAAGATTATGATCTTGATTTTATTGCCCTTGAATTTAGCCCGATGTTTCTGAACTTGCTTAAATATATGTCAAAGAAGAGCATATCCTTTGTTCCCACCTAAATTTTTGACACCTGACCTATTACTTAACACTAATTAACTCTAAAATTAAGTAAGAGACCAGGTGTCAAAAATTTAGGTGAAGGATATAGAGGGGGCATGCAAAATGGAGACAGAGGATCTGCTCTCCTGTCAAAGTGTCAAGCTTTCCTCTCCCTTAAAATTTGAAAGCCTCCTTCTCCCTTAAAATTTGGAAGCTTCCTTCTGCCTTATAATTTTAATTGGGATGCGCAACCTTCAAATTTAATCCTGTGCTATGCATTTTATTAATTTTATCCTCGGTAGTTTACTTTGTGTCAAATTTACATTATTGGTAACCGGTGAAGAGGCTAACATCCACAGCAAGGAAAGGTATTGTATAATTTTTATCGGTGTATGAATAAATTCCCGTGGAAGTTGTATTCATGGAATGTTCGTCGGTTTAGAAGTTATGGTATTGTGTTTTTGACTAAGAAGCAATTATGACTTGTGTTCATACCTTAATTCTATGTTTGGTTTTTATTATGATTCTTCACAGGTCGTGTTAGTTTTTGCTTTAAACTTCTAATTTTGTAATTCATTTGAATGTAATTTTTTCTTAACATCTATGAGTACACATTATTTGTTAAGAACTCTTAATGCTGCTGTTATTCTAATCATTGTGTTTTTTTCTTCCTTTTCTTCTTCTCGTAAAGTTTGTGTTGTTATTATCTCTACTTGGTCTTATAACAAGTATGCTAATTGTGTCTTTTTCATCAATAATGTGGCCATGAATTCCTTTTCCTTTTTTCCCTCTCATCTCTGAATTGAAGTTCTAATTCATTCTCCTATTTTAACTAATATTTGCCTTCTAGAACAATTGAGTTTAGCTTATTTGCACGTTACTGAGGTGGGGATATCAGTATAAAACAACACTTAGGTTGTCAAAGATATTTGTTTTGTCAACGAGTTCTGTAGTGCCCTATATGTTAAGTAAGTCTTCTTATAGATGTTATTGTAGTCTTCCAATTGATGACATTATCATTTCTCCTTATTTATTTACTTATTGTTAAATGTTTTTGTTGTTATCCTAATTTAGTTTTCGTAATGGTGGAAGCTGAATTGATAACTGGTTTCTTATGTTTCATGTGGCTTTCTTCACCTAATGTCCCCTACTTTATACACTCTAGAGCAAATGATTGTGGTTTGTTTGCAGGTTTCTAAGTGGGGAAATATGTATGAAATAACACTTTGTGTGGTTGACGATATTCGATTCATTATGAGCCATTCTGTAGTTGCTAAATATGTGACCCATGATCGACACGATATCTCAAGAACTTGGATGAATATATTGGCTTTTGTACAAGGGATGGACCCTCAAAAGAGGGAGACTGACATTCATATAGAAGAAGATGAGAATATGCACTTGCCATTTGCTTTAGCTCGTTCTATTGACAATATTCATTCTTTATTAGTTGATGGGGAATTTTCTATCAGTAGCACTGACACAGACAGCGAACCTTTTTCTAGTACATATGCACAAGAGTTTGATGATCAAGATATTCTACGACCTGCAAAAGTAGAAAGGCTTTCACAGGAAAGCTCTGTTAGTAGTGTATTAGGTAAGAGCAGTATGTTGGATTGTGCAACCAAGGTGGCTGCTGAAGTAAAGTCCGATATGTTTCTAGTTCCAACTTCTGCTTCAAGGTTAATATTTGAGTGCCTCCGAGCTATTGAGAACTGGTTGGGATTGGATTATACATCAAGTCCTTTTCCAAATGTTTTATCTCCAAAGACAACTAACTCTGGTAACAATTTATTTGCGATGAAAAGAACACTAGTTAAGATTAAGAAGGGTAAATATATGCTTAAGTCAAACAATCCACCTTTTTCCACCAGTAATCAAACAAGTTCAAGCAATTTTCAACGTAAACAATTTTCTTCACTTACACATTGTGAGTTTCGTTATGGTCTTAACTTGGAGAATGAGCGACGAATGGAACAAGACACTGGGCATGCAAGTTTTGATGATAATTCAGTGGAAAGAGAATATATGAATGAGTTTGAAGCCTTTCATCCTCTTAGTTTGTCGGATTGGCCTGCTATATCATATGATGTTAGTTCGCAAGATATATCTGTTCACATTCCACTACATAGATTGCTTTCATTGGTTTTACAGATAGCTTTGAGAAGATGTTATGGTGAATCTGTATCATCGCATATGACAAGTGCTAGTCCAGATCCATTATCGGTTATGTATCATGACTTCTTTGGTCATATTTTAGGAAGTTGCCACCCTTATGGATTTTCTTCCTTTGTTATGGAGCATCCTCTTCACATTATGGTATTTTGTGCGGAGGTTCATGCTGGATTGTGGCGGAGGAATGGGGATGCTGCAATATTATCTTGTGAGTTGTATCGTTCAGTTCACTGGTATGTGATTTCTTCTTTACTAGACTTGAGTTTAGATAAAGTAATAGGTCCACTTCTCTTTAGCTTGTCTTTTGGGATTTTTATTATTTGTGAATGTACTTTATTTTGGTTTCTTGGTGCAGGTCTGAACAGGGTCTAGAACTTGATCTGTTTTTGCTGCAGTGGATCTTTATGTCAACAGAATTATAGCTCGTTATGGGCTATCAAATTACCTTTCTTTGGATCCTGAAAGATCTAGCGAGTATGTTGCTCATTCCAATCTTCTTTTTATTAGAGATCAAATGTTTGTGTCATGCATTTTATCTTTGCTTTTTGTCTGAGAAGACCAAAATATACTTTTTGAAACATGTTCACGCACAACACCATAACCACTTAATATATTTGTTTTGTTCATATTCATGGCCTATGTTACACGGACTCTTCACTTTGTCCTAAAGCTCCCATGTCTGACACTCGGACAAGGGTAACACTCCATTCGTTGTTGCCGATATGATATTCATGAAAATTCCACTATCCATAGCCATAATAAGCTCTAAGCTTGATTTACAATGACCCAGCCTTTATAAAATAGAATTTTCCTGGCTATTTTTTCTGCTTAACCTCGTGCATACGACTCTATGCCACTTTCAACTTTACATTGTGTTAGAGAAATTTATCTTATAGCTTTAACTGCATAACATAACCTCTTCTCATAATTAATTTTCAGGTACGAACCGGTTTTAATGCTGGAAATGCTCTCTCTTATTATACAAATTGTAAAAGAAAGACGATTCTGTGGAAAAACACCTGCTGAATGTTTGCAAAGAGAGTTGATTTATAAGCTATCCACTGGAGATGTGACACATAGTCAGTTGGTGAAATCTCTTCCTCGTGATCTTTCCAAAGTTGGTGAATTTCAGGAAATATTGGATACAGTAGCAGAGTACTCAAATCCATCTGGCAAAAATCAGGTTTGTTCGTGGCACTGGAGTCTTATATTTTACTGAACTTTTTAATTTTTATGTGACAAGTGTCACATTTTTTCTGAATTGACTTGCTTCTATGTTAGTCCTCTTGATAATTCTCTCTATCCCAGGGTATGTATAAACTGCGATTGGCGTACTGGAAAGAACTAGATTTATATCATCCTCGCTGGAACTCAAGAGACTTGCAAGTTGCGGAGGAAAGGTACTTGCGTTTTTGTAATGTTTCTGCATTGGCAACTCAGCTTCCCAAATGGACAAAGATTTATCATCCGCTCAATGGAATAGCTCGAATAGCTACATGTAAACCTATTCTTGAAATTGTTCGTGCAGTTTTATATTATGCTGTTTTCACTGATAACTTGACTTCATCACGTTCCCCTGATGGTGTCCTCCTAACTGCGTTGCACTTACTTTCACTATCAATAGACATCTGTTATGTGCAGAAAGAATTTAGTGGTTGGTCAAACTATACTGGTGATTTGATTCCCAATTTAGCTTTTGCTGATGAAGAAATATGCACAGGATTTAATATTGGATACACCAATCACAGCCTGTTGTCACTTCTGGTTTCATTGATGAGGATACATAGATTAGAAAATTTAGGAAACTTTTTGGAAGCTGGAAATCTCTACCTTTCCTCTTTGATTGAAAACCTCCTGAAGAAGTTTGCTGAACTCGACTCTAGATGCATGACCAAATTACAAATGCTTGCACCTGAAGTAGTCAATCAGCTATTGCAACCTATGTCAAAATCAAATAGTGATAAATTTATCAGAGGGTCGGATTCTGATGGTGATAAGCGCAAAGCAAAAGCTCGAGAGAGGCAAGCTGCTATATTGGTAAGTTGTTATATTACAACACTACACTCGCTTTGTTAGTGAATTTCCTTCAATACTAGAAAATATTGCATGCTCGACAGACTAAATGAAGTTGGTATGGAGATGGCACATGGACTATTAAGGATTGCACTGTACCCATTAACTGAGGAGCCCTAGCAGTTTAATTATGAGATATGTGCAATCGTGTCAAGCAAGTATATCGTTTTTTTCCTTTCTGTTTCTCCTTTCAATCATGATATACAAATTGGGCGTTTCAACCTCTTTATTTATTTTTTTTGGTTGTTTTCTTCGAAATGGGTTAAGCATCCATGATGAACGCTTGGTTCCAAAAATTGTATCATTGGCTTAGTAAATAAAATATAACTATATACATGAATGAGGCTTTACCCATGCCCTTGTTTTTAGAGCTGCAAAATCAAATCCTAACATTTAAACTCATAACTATGCTTAGATGTACATTTACATTACTTGGTCCTGTAAGAGATAGTATTTGTAGTCTGTAAGTACAATAATGTCTTTATTTATCTTTAAAAAAAATTACCAGATAGATGAGGTCTGGAACTATAGGTTCAGTCTCTCTTATTAATTTAAATTTAAATTATGGTACGAGAACCATTTTGTTGGATCTATTTAGCTGAGTTATCTAGTACCAATGTATGCCATCAGATGGAGGCTAATGTAGAACCAACCTTTTCAGGTTAAATTCAATTGTTTCATATCCTTCCTTCCAAGTTAGAGTGCAATTATATTGTTTTCCGATGCTCACAGAGTTTGATATGCAGGACAAAATGAGAGCCCAACAATCCAAATTCTTGGCAAGTGTTAGTTCCTCTGCAGATGAAGGGTTGGATGGTTCAAACTTGGTTCAAGAAGTATCTTCTTTGGACGCTATACATGAATCTGAAGAAGAGTCTGAACAAGTCATTTGCTCTCTTTGCCATGATCATAATTCTAAAAGCCCTGTGTCTTTTCTAATTCTACTCCAGGTAATTGACACCCTAGCAATTGTTCCTATAGAAATACTTGCTAACTTGTTTCGACTCTTTCAATCTAATAATTGACTTATTTTATTTGCATGCAAACCCTTATACAAAACCAATCTGATGTTTATTTGATTCTTGGAACAAGAAATCCAGACTTCTTAGTTTAGTTGACAGAGGTCCCCCTTCGTGGTATCAGTCAGAGAAGGAACCTGTTTTTACTAACATACCCGGGACGAGTGTTCAATCTCCAAGGAGCACTGCCTCAAGCGGTTCAGAAATTTTGTCTTCTCAGTTAATGCATTTAATTCAGAATGTAGTAAATGAATTGTCTTCTGATGGGCAACCTAGGGAAGTAAATGCTTTCCTAGACTTCATCAAGGCTCGGTTTCCTTCAGTGATGAATATTCAACTTCCTGACACATTGAATGATACAAGGGAAAATACTGCATCTTCTCCTGTGCCGTTGGAAGAACATATGTACCTGTTGATTCAGGGTATAATGCATGCTGATTTGTTGCGTTCAGATGTCGTAAAAGATGCAGAGAATGCTTCAGCAGCGGGAGGTGGTCTAACAAGAAGCGATGGAGCTAAAACTCTTCTGCTTGGGAAATACATTGCTTCTTTTTCAAAAGAATCATTAGGTAATCCTTCACCATCAGGAAATGACAGTTTTCATAATGATAAACCACAGTCAAAATCCACTATGCCAATCACAGCATATGATGGATTCTGTCCCTCAGAGTGTGATGGAATATATCTTTCTTCCTGTGGGCATGCGGTGCATCAGGGATGTCTTGATAGTTACTTATCTTCGCTGAAGGATAGGTAATTTTTAAGTGATGTAATATTGAAATGGTCTTTATATTTCTTTTTATTTTGTCTTATATAATCTCCAACCTCCTCCATTGAATCTGAACTCCCCTATTCCACTCATTAAAAGTAAAGAAAATCCATACATGCCCAGACAAATGAAACTAATGCATGTGTGTGCACACAGACAAGCAGTATGAAAATTTAAGGCAGTAGAATATATGATCAATGCAAGATGGATGTTACCACTTCAGTGCTTTAGAAACTGGATCTTGGTTTTTGAAAGATTTAGAATCAAAGTGTCTTAATATTAAATTTGTATAACCTTTTCATTTAGCGGAGTTAGGACTATGAAGATGCCCACATTCTCTCAGTTATCAATGCCTAAATATTTAGGGAGAATGTTATGTGCCTAAACCTGATTTACACTCTATTAAATATACTAGGATTGCAGTTGAAGAAGAGTTGTGAGTGAAGAAGTTTAGAGTAGTGAAACTTGAAACTTGGTTCTTGCCACCTTTTAATAAGCTAGAACAGATGGGAATTAAGAACTACCTCCTCAATGGTTCCCGTCACTTTTTTGCGCTTGGTTAATATGGCATAAAGTTGTGCACGTTGATAATTGTGTTGCATGGCATAGTTTTCTCAAAACTACTCTAGAAAAAGGACGAATAAGAAAAGAGGCGTTGTCACTAGGCAGATGGATTGCATGATAATTTTAACTCCACTAATTGCTTTCCTATAAATGTAATAGCTGCCATAAGCAATACTCTTTGGTTAAATTATATTCCCCTTTCAAACTCTGTTTTACTAAAATACTTTATTGCATTCTATGTTGAAACCAAACACAGGTTGACTGATTCTTTTGGCAAACCTTTTTTTCCTTAAAAAAAACTTACAAATAAATAGTTGGTGAAGAATAAGAAAAAGATATAGGGATGATAACTCAGACCTTGGAGTTACAACTCTCTCTTATTTTACTATATTTCCTTTTTGCTTCCCCACTCGTGTATCTTGTTTGAACTAGTTTGACCTGAAGATTCTCTTATACTATAAAAAGTATGAGTGGACAAAATGCTTCAAACTTTTGGTTATGCTCAAGTTATTTACTTCAATCACAAAACATGTTGGTATATCGTATAGATGCTTCTTAAGACAGAGCTTTAGAATTACCTTGAAAGACCTAAATTACCTTGAACCCTTTTCTTACAGATATATAAGAAGAACAGTATTTGAAGGAGACCATATTAAGGATCCAGATCAGGTAAAAAAAATTGGTCCTTTGTCTTCCAGTATTGAGTGAATTCTGATTGGTATTTGATTTGGAAAAATTCCCATTACTACCGCAGGGAGAATTCCTTTGCCCAGTATGTCGTGGACTTGCAAATTCTGTCTTGCCAGCTTTACCTGGAGATTCAGAAAAGCTCCGTAGGCTGCCATTGACTCCTACTATTAATCCATCAGATTCTGTGGTCTCAATAACGCCATTGAACACAGTAATTGATTCCCTTCGTCTTCAACAAGCCTTGTCTCTTTTGCTAAGTGCAGCTTATGTCTCTGGAAGGGCTGATATACTTAAAGCTGTCCCGATGCAGCATAATGGAAGGACAAGGCCAAACCCTGAAAATGTATTTCATGTACTTTGTGAAACGTATTTTCCTGGCAAGTATAAGATTTCAGGATCTGATCGGGTTAGCCACTCAATGATTATGTGGGATACACTTAAATACTCCCTTATGTCAACTGAAATTGCGGCGCGCTCTGGACGGACATCCTTATCTCCAGAATATAGCCAAAACGCTTTAGTAAAGGAACTCAAATCTTCTAGTGGGTTTATATTATCCTTAATGCTAAAAATTGTCCAAAGCATTCGTACAAAGGACTCTGTTAATTTCTTTTTAAGGTTAAGAGGCATTAAGCTCTTTGCCGAGTCTATATGCTCTTGTTTTTCTGCTGAGGAGTTTCCCAGTCACTTACGCAGACAAGGAGGTATTCCATCTGTTTAGGCATTTATAAAAAAATGTTCTTGTTCCTAAAGATTCCTTTACTGAAAATTTGTCATTTTTGAGTTTATTTCTGTCTTGAAATAATACAAATGACTCAAAAAGATTGTACCACATATATGGTTAAAATACATTAATTTTGTGATAAATATACAATATTTTGAGCCAAAAATATAGCTCAAAGTTTTTTCTTTGTTGGAGGGAGGTAGTATTATTTTCTCCCTTTACTAGTGAGCATACAGTTGTGTCATAAGGCATCTAGTTGCTTTATTGCTTATATATATTGTGATTTTCTGTCTGAACCTTCGTGGAACGTACTGATGTAGGACGAGCTTATAGTAGAAGTGTCCTTGGTATTTTAGGAAATAATTATTAATTTTATTATTTTAGTAATTGACTGGTTTAGGATGTATAGTTATTTCCTTATTTAAAATTATTGTTTAAGTAATAGGTCAATCGTTACTCTTTCAAATAATGCTGTAATCTTTATTTTTGGCGGGAGACGTATTTAGAGAAGGTTTTGTGCTTTTGTGTTCTTCTAACTGTTGATTTTTAAAATTGTTGTCCAAGTAATAGTTCGATTCTTACTCTTTCAAATAATGCTGTAATCTTTATTTTTTGGGGGAGACAAATTTAGAGAAGGTTTTGTGCTTTTGTCTGCTTGTAACTATTCCTTGCGAAGATAGGTTTCTAATAATTCAGAAAATGTCTGATGAGTGGCAAAAAGTATTCTAGTACCCATTCATCACAATAGCTGGTGAAGCTAGTGAGGTCAATGGTTCATGCTTACTGTTTATGGGCTGCATGCTAACATATAATGCAAGAACAGAACAATTTATAGGCTCTTTGCCAACAGAAAATGTTAAACAGGGATGTTTCTCAGAGGAATGTTTCCACGTGATGCAAGTAGCTATGGAGAAGGCTTTATTAGGCTTAGAAACCTGCAGTAGATCATCAATTATGTGGTTATGGAGAATAAAAGACCACACAGATGCCATAACTTTAGACGCAATATTCAATTTTAGGATTCAGATTAGATTTGGTGAACAGACGAGGATGGTTGGTCACACCAAAAAAGAGAAGAACAATTTCTTCAAAATGGTGACATTGTTGTATTTTTTGCTGATTGCATGTACTATCTGTATTAGTATTTTCCATGTAACAATTTAAAATTATTTCATAAGCATTAACTTTAGCCATTCAGAACTTTACTTCCTCAGGAGTTGACATAAATGTGAATTACAGTTCTTACTTTTCTGCTAGGGGAGATTTTTTATGATCTTGGATATTGCTGAAAATCGGTGAATAACTGACATCTATTCCTGACATGATTCTGGAATTAGATTTTTGATATATAATGACCTGTCTGCTTTACTACAAAATCTGATTTTGCTTACTGACTACCTGAGTCAGTAATGTAGTTTTAACAAGTACTGAGATGTGATGCATCTTTTCTGTTTGGACAAAGATTCGTGGAGGATTAATATTTTCATGTATTGGTACTATGCTTCATAGGTAATATGCTAAGCATCTTGGAGAATGCTGAAACAGAAGTGCAATACCCTGACATTCAATTTTGGAAACGGGCATCTGATTCTATCCTTGCATGTGATGCTTTTTCGTCATTAATGTGGGTGCTTTTCTGTCTTCCATGGCCAAACCTATTGTGCGAGGAATCCTTCCTGTCTCTAGTACATATGTTCTATGCTGTAACCATAACTCAGGTTGTTAGATCACTTCATTTGTATAAGTGATCGACAAATTTGATGCTCCCTTTATGATTTTTATATTTAATCTTGTTTCTATATTTTGCAGGCTATTATTACATATTGTGGAAAATGTCCAGTCAATATAATAGAGTTGGGATATCATGATTGCCTGATTACTGACATCTACAAATTTATGAGGGAATATGGAGTTACTAATCATTATTTCATTTCCAATTACATTGACTCTTCTTGTGACATTGAGGATGTTATTCGTAGCCTGAGCTTTCCTTATTTGCGAAGATGTGCACTGTTGTGGAAAGTTATAAATTCTTCAACACCAGCACCATTTAGCTATGGGGATCATGTGTTGGAGAGATCATCAAATGCTGCTGATGATAAAATGGGATATGCCAATGACATTCTGGAGGAGCTCGTCAAGGTTAAAGAGCTGGAGAAGATGTTTAAAATTCCTTCAATGCAAGTTATTCTTAACGATGAAGTTTTGCGTTCTTTGGCCTTGAAATGGTTGCCTCATTTCTCCCGAGAGTTTGACGTACGCGCTCTGCTGTGCACTTTGAACTTGACCCCTGCAGTTCCATATAAGTTGATGATTTTACCTCCTCTTTATCAGGATCTCTTGCAGAGGTATGCTTCATGCTTACAGAAAGCCCCTTTTTTTCCTCTGATATTTGTTCAATTGAGAATTGTTCGTCAGGTATATAAAACAGCACTGCCCCCTGTGTGTGGAAAAGTTCCGGAGGATCCTGCATTATGCCTGCTGTGTGGAAAATTGTGCTCACCAAACTGGAAACTATGCTGCAAGTTCGTATTCAACTTGCATTATATTTACTGTTATCCTTATAATCTCACCCAAGAAATATTACAACCTTGACACTCAACTGCTGCTTTTAATTATGCAACTTTGACACTCATAACTGATTTTCAAGGGAAAGTGGGATCCAAACTCATGCCGCAGCATGTGGTGCTGGTATTGGAATTTTCATGTTGATTAGGGTATGTCACTGTAATTGGATTTATCAGCAAAAAAGTTATCTTAAGCAAGAAAAACCTCATCTAATTTTTCAGTTGTTTTACCTCTTGTAACTTTTATTTAGGGAATTGATATTTCTACAAGTAAATTTGATAGTTCCACAAGCATGAACAGTGAGTGGGACCCACATTCATGTGAGTAAGGCATTGTGGAAATATTATTCTGGAAATACCAATTCCCTTTATTTGTCTAATTTTTCAGTTGTTTAACCTCTCATAACTTTTATTCCTTATAGATGTACTATGATATGATTAATTCATTTTTTTTCCAATTTAGAAAACTACAATCTTGCTTCAAAGATCAGCGCGTCAAGCATCTTGGCCATCTCCTTACTTGGATGCTTATGGTGAAGAGGTATGTTATCTTTGTTGATCCCGCTTTAGCTAATGTAGGAATCTGATATAATGTTAAAGTTTGGGCCATGTGAGACTATGGTGGATTTCAGTTAGGACTTTCTTTGTAATACAAGTCTCGGTTATTGTAATGCTTAAAATGTTTTGATAAAAGAAGAAAATGTATAAATAGTAAAGAGAGGATATGATAAAAATTGTATATATATATATATATGATAATGTATTGGCGGTACATTTTCCTATATGTGGGGGATGTTTGTACTCTCTGCAAGAGAATAGTTCTAATGTTTATCCTTATGAATGAAATATGAAATAAATTAAAATGGAAAACTCAACTTATAGGACTTAATTAAATCTTATTGAAGTCAAGATACTTGGAATATAATAGTAAATAAAAAAATTAGTGCTCTCAATTCTACCTAGTCAGACATGTGGTCCTTGTTACAGGTTCTACGTTATCTGCACACATAATCACACACAACCCAAAAATTTTACCTATTTGTGGAATATTACAGCTGCCTTCGTGTCCCCACATCCAGCAACCTGTTCGGATAACCCGAATTGAGCTTTCAACAGCCAACTCTAATACCATATGTAACAACCCAGTCAATCCCGTGTCCAGATCAAACGTACCAAGGCCCAATCCATTGTCTCAATAGTTTTTTCTTGGATCTTAGGTTTATTATTGTATGTTTACATAATTGCATTATATGTCTTCATATAAGTGAAAAACATGATGTGAAACATGTTATTTGGTGACTTGGTTCCTATTATTAGCTTTTTTAAGAAACATATAAATTTATAAAAAATTTAGTATTTGGTAAATTTAACATATTTAGATGGATCTTATATTATTAAATTACTATATTTGTTTAGTAATAACAAAATTGTTGGGGTTTTTTTCTTTCTTAAATTCATCATGTAGTCTCCAAAAAAAATATGTTTCATGGATATAATATTGCAAATATTATTAAACAAGTGGCCTTTTTTGGGGACAATCTCAAAAAAGTATTATCCCTGCAAGAGTTTAAATTTCTAATAGGGATGGGGTTGTTTGTTAAGTGTTAATCCCTGTGGGGGTTGGGGTGCGGGTACGGGGAATATTAATGAGACCAGAGATGGGGGTGGGATGTGTAATCCTCGCCCCCAGCCTACTCCATTGCCATTCCTAGTCGTGTGGCCCTAGAACCTTTTCTTATTTCAAATATAGTTGTTTTATCATTAGCCAATAAGCTATTAAATTGTGGAATAAGCATATGGTACGATAAGCTGTCGCAGTTTAGAAATTGTGATCTTGTTAATCAACTGCTTAGAATATGATATAGTTAGGAAGAAGAATATTGTAAAGGAAATTGAGAGATTAAAAGAGAAATGGAGACGGATAGGAGTCTGAAATCTAGCAGAGGAATAAAGAAAGAAAGGAGAGAATTATGTTTTAAGGAGATAAAAACTTCAGATTAAAATACTTCATCTCCCTAACTAAGTTACCAAATAACCATCATAAGTATTTATAGGCCACTGTAACCAACTTTGTGAAATTTGAACCCACCAACTACTTGACATCCTCTCTTATTTAGCTGCTTAACCAACTCCTGGACTATTAGCATAACAGACTTTGTGTGACATAAGCATAAGTCAGTTTGCATTTCAATTAATTTTTTTCCCACCGATTCTAAACTTTGAAATTGGAAAGGTTCTATATCTTACATATCACTGTTCCTTTATGAACTCCTAGATATCCATGGTATTGAAATATTAACAATGATTTTGTGGTTCTTGGCCAGTAGTTAGCAACTAGAATTTAAATTGTCAATTATAGCCATACAGGGTATTAGATGTAAACTGTTAATAAATAAAAAAGCTTAGGGGTGTTTCTGAAATTCAGAAGTGTGTGCACATTTAGAGGGGGATAAATAGGTGAATATGCTTTAATTGATTAACAATGACAACTTTTAATTTTTCTGCTAACTGAAACTATACATACATGTTATAATCTGTCTGCTTAAGTGTTTAAATGAATCTTGATATGCAGAGTCAAATTGTAGAGTAAAGTTGAACTATCCAGACAGGTTATCACTTAAGTATATTCAACTAATATGCAGAACCAGTTAACTGATATGCAGAACCTATTAAGTAGTAACTGCAGAAATGCACACAAGATAAACAGTAAATAAAAACACCAAGATTTTTACGTGGTTCTGTTCTTAAACTCTAATGACTTAATCGACATATTGGAAACTTTTTTATTAACTTTAATATTTAAGCAATTACAAATACTCCCTGTTACAAAGAAGCTCTGAACACTATTGGACATCACTGCCTCTTTTGCATAACTGCAACCTTTTGCACCTCTGCAACCGCTTGTACCACTGCAACCTTACAACTTCTTTAATACAGGTCTATCCACCATTGGATCACTCAAGCCAAAGTAGGCTTGTATACATGTTTTAATATGAATGAATATAATAACAAGATATCTATGAATTTCTAGCACAAGTAATTAATAATAAGGCAAGAACAATTTTTCTAGAAATTTTTCTGTTAAAGCTCTGTATTTCTCTATTCGTTGTCTTAAGCTTTAGCTAAGAGGAAGATATATATAGAGTAAAAGCAACGGTCATAAAAGCTAAGGAACACAATTTTAGCAATTCCAATAGAATTAAGCTGTTAAAGAAATAGATTTTGAATTTGAATAAACAGCTTGAATTAAGGTAGATATAATATCTTGGCAAACTCAACAGCTATAAATAAGGAATTAATATCCTTGTAGAATCACCACTTTGAATAAAGGAAATTATCAATAACTAGATCAAAGGGATAAGATCTTAAAACATGGCTGATTAATATCTCAATTGATTTGGTTTCCAAAATCTATTTCCAACTTTTGAATTTGAATTTTCAGCTATTTGAAATAGGAAATAAAACTGAATTAATTTGGCTTCCAAAAATAACTCTTTAAAGGATTTGAATTTTAAGCACATGAAATCTTCTTTTATAAAATAATTTCCAGCATAATAAAATTGCCTTGAATTTAATTAATCAAGCTAGAAATCATCCTTACATTTGATTTCCTATGTGATATCTTAGGGACTTAACCATGTGGTGGCTATAATCAACATTTCTTCATGAAGACCCACTTCAAATCTTGTTACATGCATAATTAGTCCATAACCTGAAAATCACAAAATATCTCCATACAAAATATATGTTGTCATTATTAAAATAAAAACTCATAAATCAACAGTTTCTAATCCAGCATCTGATTGTGTTGGGAGTGGCTTTGTGGCTACCAAGCTCATATGCAGTAGGTAACTAATTTCATTTTAAGAATGTTAACTTTGTACATTAAAAACTAATATTTAGATTCCAACTTTTTGAGCTGATATTCTGTCCAGGAAAAGATATTATAATTTGAAACTGGAAACATATGTCAAATTCTTTTGAGCTTTTTGTTCTTGTGGTTCTAATACATCAGTATATTCGGTCTAGAGTAGTCATGATACTGCATTTTGGTAAAGTTCTGTAGCATATCAGAAAATATGTTGGCAGCATCTTTTTAGCTAATGTTCATATTGCTTCATGTTGTGGAGACAAGCCCATGCTACATTATTAACTTCTTCTGAATTTTTCATCATTTTGATTCATTATGAGTAAGGAAATAAAATGTAAAACTGTGGCCACACTTGTATATTGTCAATGCATCTAGATTGTGCATGTATTACAAATTATCAATATGTATCTATATATTTTTAATTTTGCAGGATATCAAAATGCATAGGGGAAAGCCGTTGCACTTGAATGAAGAGCGCTATGCAGCTCTAACTCATATGGTATAAAGGGTTTTTCCGTACTTGTTTTACTTGTATAACATTCTCTCTATATTCATCAGGATATGTACACAAAAAAAATTAGCTCCTTAATACTTGAGTCAGCCAAGATGGAACAAAAGGCTTTAAACCTTGGCATGCAACTTTGGAGCTACGGTCTCACCTAAAGCAATAACCTTTTACCATTTGATTTTTGAATAATGAGTATGTTTGACCAATCTATAAGCTTTTTAATTGAATTTGTTATCTTCTTTATAAAAGTCTCCTATGTTATGGTAGTTTTCTACCCTTTGTGTCTAGTCACAAACTTAATTAATCCCAACAAGTACTTGAGTGTATCCTTGTTATGACCTCAAATGTGGTGTTGTCATATGGGGGGCAGATCCCATGTCGGTAATGTGGGATACTAGCTTTTCAGGATGGGCTCTCTCATGGCTATATTCGTTACAGTCTACACTTTATATTGTTGGATTATCCTTTTGCTTTAAAACACGCGCTATTGGTGGTTTGGAACCAGCAACCTTGAGGTTATTCCTCAGACCCATCATTTCTCCCATCAAATGCAGTTCCTCTCAGCCCACCTATTTATTTCATGTCTAGTGAGTTTGCCACCAGATTTCTATTTTGCTTTCCCCCTGTTTTACGATCTATTTTCTGCATTCTAGGTTGCATCTCATGGCCTTGATCGATGTTCAAAGGTGCTACACCAAACAACTGTTGGTGCACTTTTCATGCTATAGCATTGAATCATGTTGAAGTCATACTAAGTCAAGCTCTAGTGACTGGTACTGAAGACCACACTCTTAGTACTCTTCTTTTTTGCTTCTGTATACGTTGTACCAGTCAGAGGTCCTGTAATTTATTTCTGTATGTTCTTTTATACAATCAACAGTTATTCTTCCTTTTTTTCATTTTTCCTTGTTTTCATAATTTTGCAGGTAGTCTAAACTTTTAAGCCACGTGATATCAGCAGATATGAAATACAAATTGTTCGCATTTTTAAGCTTTTGCTCAAAGCATAGGATTTAACCCAATGTACAGTTCATTGAAAGGAAAGATACTGAAGGCACTAAATGAAAATTCTCTGCAAAGGCATATACTTAATATATTTAAGTTACATGACAAGTGTTACAAAGCGACCTCAATCGGTCACATATGTTTTACATGTAGTTTGTATACCATCACCTGTCTATGGTCACCAATGATTTGTTCCCTGAGTTACAAAGTAAAAGACCATCTGAGCCCGGGGGACTGAAGGAGGTCTCTACCTTTAAATAATATACTGTTTGAAGAAGACACATAATTCCAGTTTTGCAGACTTAAAGCCTCATTCTGGAAAAGAAAAGGGAAATATACACCTCAGTATGATTTTTGTCCAGCCAAATGCACTGAAAAAGATATAATGGGATCATCCTATAGGTCATATCTTCTCCCTTTCTTTTGTATAGGAACCAATATAAAACAACTCCTTCACATCACACCGATCTCAAGATTCTCAACACAATCCAACCTGAAGATAATACCAGACTAAAAAGAACATGAGAAGCTCTTTACAACGTAAAAATGATGGTTCTCGCTCTCTTAACTTCCATAGCATGTGAACGTCAGTAAACTTGAACAATTTACCTAAAATACTTGGGAGCCTCCAAAGCAAAGAAGTCCAACTTCTTCATAACTCTGACTTTCAAATTTCATTCCAAGAGAAACTTCCTCCTCGCAAGAAATCTAGTAAAAAGACTTCGCATTGAACTGCCTCAACCCTCCAACTCGCTTATATTACTTTCCTTCCGTAAAATATCCTGAAAGAAATCTCCAGCAATTCACTCTCAATCTTGGGAGTACGAGTCCAAATGAACAATACCCCACCCCCATCAAAAAAATAAAATAAAACAAAGGAAGGGGGTAAAAGAAGAGAATTGACAGTCTATGCCATATGCCACCTTTGTCTCTTTATCCCTGCTTTTCATTAGATTGAAGGGAACTCCAGTCTGCTTCTCCTTCCCCCAAAAGTTTTTCCTAAAGCTTATCCCTAAGCTCAAACTATGATAGGTCCTTGTATACACCTCTGAATTAGTGCCTTCCCACAAGGTCATTATGTGGAAACCTCATCTTTTTACTATCTATGTCACTCTTGCTTCTTTTTCTCATACCTCTGATACAAATACTTAATTTACATTTAAGATTGAGTTGGTAGGTACATTAGGGAGCTTAATTTACCCTCTGCATTTGGACAGATTGTTTTTTGTTGTGTGCCTTGACTTCTTGTTTGGGATCTGACGTTTTACTTGACCCGAATTATTTTGTGCGGCAACTGGAAGGAAATGAAGGATGAGGTTTAGTGGTGGTAGCAGAGGACTGAGATTGATATAGACCTGTTTTATTATTTGGGCCCATTATATATGTAATTGAATCTCGTGCTTCGGTATTCTTTTCTTTCTAAGTTTTAGCCTCTTTCAGAGAGATATTCACGAGTTGTATTCTTCATGCTTTGATATAGTAATATCTTTTCTCCCTCAACTGTGGTCTTTCTCATTTTGGGTTTTTTGCATAATTCTTGTGTTCTTGCTTGGCTTTAATTTCCTCTGGATGTTTTTGTGTTTGACAGTTTATTCTAGCATTTTTTTTAATCTAGATAATGAACTCTAAAATTGTTCCAGCACAGTGGATTTTCTTAAATTATCATCTGGGTTCAATGCAGATAATTTTGATTTTGTTGTGTTTTGTTTTTCTACTAAAAAAGTAATGATTACATCTTCTTGGCAGGTAATCTGAATCCTTCCCCTGAAAAGACATGTTCATCGGGGATACTGGTTCATTGGTTTGAACTAGGTCAAGACAACATATGGTTGGATGTACAGTTTTCTTCTACTTGTGTATAAAAGATCGTGCTTCACCAGTGTATATATTGTGTTGGTTGCAAAATGTAGATATGTAAATTAAGGTCTAATTGCTTATTAAGTAGTTTGGAAGAGTATTATCAGGAAAATTCTTCTGCATATATATTTTTCATCTAATGGTTTAATCCTACTACTTTATAGAGAGAATGTTACCAAGCAATTGCCGGTGACCACCACCAGTACAGGTGCCACCACCGCAGTACCGCCACCTCACCTTCTTGATTATAGAATTCAACCAAAATTTCAATGATATCAATTGGATCACAACATTCAAGAGAACGCATAAATCACAATGAAACATCTGAAGGACAGTTTACGCAACTGCAAATCATCCTAGTGAACGGTCTGAAAAACAGCAGAACTATGCATGGTCTGCAATTGACTAGTTCTTGAGTAAGCAAATCATCACCCCTCAAACACGAAAAAGCTTCAAAAAAAAAAGGCTTTATTATCTTCCTCTCGTCTCGTATTAAGTGGTACAATAAAGTAACTTTAAATATTGGATCTTATTGGTAAAAATCAAGCATAAAAAAATTTATTAAGCCCCTTCTCTGGGGGTTAATATGTACAAAACCATTACAACCGGAATATGTATTGAAACTAATGGATTGCACTAAAC
Organism: Panax notoginseng; assembly: GCA_016801055.1. Taxonomy (NCBI): domain Eukaryota; kingdom Viridiplantae; phylum Streptophyta; class Magnoliopsida; order Apiales; family Araliaceae; genus Panax; species Panax notoginseng. The sequence goes on from CM029021.1 coordinate 173,783,195, forward strand.
ATAAAAGAACAACCGGTATACTAATTTTGATAAAAGTTTTGCCATGATGCCAAGTTCAGGAAAAGGTCTGCTGCAGCATTCACCTTGTGGCAATGGTGTAAATAAATGTATGAGCAAAAATCAACGACTCCAAGTGGCAGATCTTGAGCATCTGATTTGATTACCATGACACTGCCCCTCCCTTTCCAAAACTTGTAGCTGGCTCCAAAGAAAATTTCGTACTCACAAGTGTAATTCCAGCTTTCATTCCTAATTCAACAAATATAGCAGTCAAATTAGAAACTAATGAAATTATCCAAGTCTCCAGCTAGCTTCCTTGTAAAAGAAATAGCAGAGCTGCAATTATAAGAATAATAATAACAATAACGGAAATATTTATAATGTCTGCTCATAGATTAGCAAAAACTCCCTCAGTTTCAATTTTGAGAAATAATAAATCTCGACCTTTTAAAGTCATTTTGAGACACGTTTGAATTCAAAACTAATGGGATTCGTTAAGTTTTGGAAATAATAAACCTTGCAACTAATAGTAACTTTTACATGGTTTACGATATTCATAATTGTGTTGCTTAAAATTAAATCAATTCATGTCAACTTTGAATAAATGTTCCAAATTTTTACTTCAAGTCACAATTGATTCTTATATTACTGAATGAAGGGAGTGATATTCATGGAAAAAGAAACCAGTCACACCATAGTACCATCTAAAAATTCCAATCATGTATCATAAACTTTATGTCCCAATGGCTACCAATATGGTTAACAGTTCAGTAAGTTACAGATATTGGATCAATGTACTAGAAATATATAGCGACACAAACAGTTTTCCTAGCTAGTTAGAAAGAAATATAAGTTGGAAAAGTATTTAGAGCCCATCCTCAAACATTTTTCCTGCTTTTCTTTCCATTTTGGAAACAAAGTTTACCTTAAAAGGTACAAAATAAATAAGTAAATAAATAGAAGTACTTAATTATTATTTTTTTCTAGGAACCTACCTTAGTAGGAGAAGAAAATATTATGCTCTACAGGTTGCCGTTATATTCTAAAGCAGGCACTATGACATTAAATCTTCCATTTTTTATTTTTTTTTGCCAAACGTAAGTTAGAGAAGGAAATATTATGCTCTACAGGTTGGCATGATATTCTAAAGCAGGCTCTATAAATTAAAGAAATCTGCATTTAGCCTTTTAAGGGGAAGAGAGTCAAGTCAAGGTCCAAAAACCTACAAAGATATATTTGCTACTAATTTGTCAAACCTCTAAGGAGAAACAAACCACCTAGATGCATATCCCACTCATAACTTCAAGTCTTCATCCTATAAACAAAATAGCAATATGTTCTGTATCTTAGTCTTTTATACTTTTCAGTAGAAGTGAAACTCGAGAAACTGAGAAAGGGATAGTTATTGCATATGATAGTAGTTTGAACATAAATGCAATGGTCTAAAACGAGGTCTAGGCACCACTTAGACGCTAGGCACTGCCCAACCTTGTCAAGTAGGTGCTAGGCGGGCTAACTAATGTCATCGCTGTCACCATCCACCACCATCGACGCAACCTGTTTCCCACACTTCCCTAAATAATGTGTTGTTGCGATCTGGTTTCTTCTAGCATATGAGATGGGATAACATTTGATAATATCCTTTTAATTTGTTAAAATTACTATTGTCCCAAATTTCTATCACAATTCAAACTTGGCCCCCTAATTTGACAGTGTTTTAAATCAATCCCTAAACTTCCACTTTTATAAATACAACATTAATGTTATAATAAATACAAACGAATACACCTAGCTTTTTACAAATATAAAAAGTAATAATAAAACTACACTGCCTCCCTCGCCTAGGCCCCGCCTAGGAAAACGACTATTCCCCGCCTAGTTAAAGCCTAGGCCCCGCCTAGGAAAATGCCTAGGCTCAAAGCCCCCTTTGCCGCCTAGGTCTGCCTAACACTCTTTAAAACATTGCATAAAAATATAAACAATAATAGGCTAAAACATATTGGTAGAAAGGTTGCAACTCAAAGAGGCACTTACAGATTAACTTCTAGGTCACACCAATGTTGGGTGCATGAGAACAATCTTCATTATCTATATTACAACGTCAGAGGAAAGTTTGTGCAAACAAAAAAGTGAAACTTTTTATTTTCCCCTTTTTACCCTTAAAAATTGAAAAAATAAAACATAAAATCCTTTTACTCGCATTTTCTTCACTCTGACTAATAGTAGTTACTTTTTTAAATTCAAAAACTTCCCTTTTCTGTCTCCCCACTCCTTTATTATCCCTATTATCTCTCCAATATTTTCCCTTTCATTCTCCACACACGTGGTATGTGCCAGGATACTAGTAAACAATAAAAGGTTTAAGCACATTGTCAGAAAGGTTGCAACTCAAAGAGGCACTTACAGATTAACTTCTAGGTCACACCAATGTTGGATGCATGAGAACAATCTTCACTGACAGGAGGGTTTTCTTTCAATATCAATTCCAGAGTTTTAGCACTATTGTCACGCTGCTCCTTGTCGAATGTGAACTCAAGCTGCTTTTCCACGGACTTGAAAATAGAAGTTCGTTTGGATCTTAATCGATATGGCGGAGATGCATTGAAGGCCTTACCATTGCATAGCGCACTGAAACCATTACCAACCCAAGCAGGACTTGCACACAAGTTCCTGTCACGTGACCCAGGATTTTCCAAACGGCTACTTTGCCCCGGTTTATCATAAGCATGAGATCTGTCCTTGACTGCTTCGCCATCAGCCTTCCCATTTTTATTTGAAAGTAGAGATGTTAGAGCTTCAGCCTTTCTTTTTCGTAAGATGGAAGGTGTATTTGGAAAGCTCCTAGCAGCCATTTTCAGAATGGATTCTGGAGTCTGCCCATACAAACTGCTGCTCTTCACAGGAGGTGGCGTGTAGAAATTTATAGGTGGTACTATAGGACTAGAGGCCGCTTCAAGCACTTCAAGCGCTTCAAGCTGCATCCTGGTCATATTTAAAAGATCTGAATCGGGTGGGAGATAATGTTCTAATAGGGGTGGCTGATAGTACAAGGAACCATAAGTTGGACTTCCATATTGAGATGATGTTGCAATTGCTTTGTCTTCACTATTGGTTGCTACATGGTTATCTAAATTTGGCAATTGTGGGTTGCATATGGCAACTTCAGAATCAGCAGGCTCATAAGGGAGGACAGCTGATGAAGCACCCATATCATGGGATGGGGTTGAGGACTCTAACTGGTCCTTCCCATCTTCTTCAGTTTTGCATACTTCTGTAGTTCCTGATGAAGTTTGGACAGTTGATTCTGACCCTCTACTAGAACAAACAACCAGTTTCGCAGTTGAAGATGCTTTGTTCAAGTCTTTTGCACTAGTTTGAAGACCATTTTTTGCAACCGGCGGAAGGCTTCCAGTAGCTAAATAAAACTCTAACTTCTTCTTCAAAGAACTATTCCAATGATTCTTAATTGCATTATCAGTCCTGCAATTAATAATTCTGTAATGAGCAAGAATAAACACAACATATATATATATATGGGATACACATTAATCTAGTCAATACTGCAGCACAAACAAATCCAGCGTGCTCATGATCCTAATTGATACAAAGTTGCAAATAAAACTAATTATTATGATGAGGTTTTGCTAGCAACCTAAAGTTGTGAAAATAATCAAAACATAGAAACAACCTGCAACCTCTATCAACGGTAGGGATCCAAACAATATTAAACTAAACCCTTTGATCTGATATGCAATAAAACAAAAGCTTGGGAGGCACACATTTCAGATTCACTATAAACTTCTTTTAAGATTTAGTAAGAAGGTAATTGATATTCTTAAGATTCTTGTGGTCCTCGTCTCGTCTACGACTTCAATTGATTGTCATGACCCTGCATCCGATAAGTTTTCGTCTCTTCTAATATTACTGAAATTTAATGAAAGAATAATCACATAAGTTATTGAATTGTCTTCATAATAACCAAATATATTGAAAATGAAACATGAGATCGAATAGAGGCCCATGATCTAGAATGTTGTCTTTCTATTTCACTGTAACGTCCAAGCTACCCACATATCAGTCAGTAGATTGATAATACATTACTCTAAATATTATGCTAGAATCCAGATTAGATGTAGTTATGTGACACCAAAACCGATTGTAACAATTGCAAGATCCAATAGAAATATAATGTTTTGCTCTAGAAAACGCATTCTACATGGATGGTCTTATAACAACCGAGACAATCGCTTACAGTATTGAAGTACCAGGTCATAAAAATACATGATGCAATCCATTTGAAACTAACATAAAAAAGTATACTTGAAGAAGATGAAAGTTTTAGGATTTGATTCTATCTCACAGCAGGACCCACTTGAGTCGGTAGGAGCCCCTTAGAAAAGCAACTCAAAAATAATAGGAATTTAAGAATTTCTTTCTCAAAGCAGGATCACTTCAGACCTCAAATCATCAACCTATAAGCTATGTTACAAGGACTCTTCTAAATGGGCGAAGTGCCCATGTCGAACACCAAACTACTTTTTAGTTGTACACAAGCAAAGTATGGAAAATCATACTTGCTCTTTATATTTCTACCCATCCCGGAGATATATATATGGCATTTATGCAAGTGTTTACCAAGTTTTTACTTTCTTAAGGTTAATGTGAATTACTTTTCAAAAGGGGTATACTTAGGTATAATAAGTTGTATATAGATAGGTGAATGATCAATAAAAAATCTACCACTTCTATTAAAAGGAGAGAATGTCCTATGTTATTCGGTAAATGACAACTCAGTAGTTCTTGACCAAGGCAGAATGAAATTAGAAATTCTAATTTGCATTATTTAGAGTTGTGCATTTGAAAATCGAAATGCATATAATCAAATACAATAAGACTTGACAGAAATTTCATGTCTTATATTTGATTGGAATATTGTATGGTAGAATGATTGAATTGTATGGTAACTATTCGCTGAAAGGTTCTTTTATGATTAAATGAATAAGATTACAAAATATATGCTACATCGTATCAAATATGATTGGCTTGTGTGCATATCACTTTCAATATAGCCTATAAGTTGAAGAATACAATAAATCTACATAAACAAGTATCAGAACTGTGAGAATTTTTGAAGCATGTCTAGAGATTTATGTGAAGTAACACAACCCTAGGTATGATGATTAGAGTTTTATCTTCTTCGTCTCTTCTTCTCTTCTTTCTTCACTACTTTGCTATTTATACAGCAACTATAAAGTAATAGTTTACGTAAGCTCAATCTTTCATTCTTCTAATAAAAAAAGCAACTCCATAAAGGCGCATCTATGTTCTACTTACTATATGGTCCCAAAAAATCCAACAGAAAAATCCCCAAGGAACCCCTTTCTTGATACACAATCTAGTTTGCAATTATGCCACCTATCCAACAAAATTAAAAAAATTGCAATTAAACCAGCTATAGAATTGTTTCCGTAATGTTTGTCCTACTACATTAAAAACAAGTTCACTCGAAGAGAAGAGATAGTATGCAAAATTTGCAATTGACAACCTACTAGAGTAGTATCTATATAGCATGACAGCAATCAATATACCGCAATAAAGTATTTCACTTGACTATTTAGAAAGAATATTAATTTAGGTACTTGTGACATTAAATACATGTTCTGTGAATTTTTCTGCACAAGATCTACTGAGAGATACAAATAGCAAAATTGAGATCATTACAGCATCATGTTGGCCCCCAGGGACAGTAATACTAATATAGAACTACCTACATCTGCATGAACAATTGATTACCTTCCGGCTAGAACCTTAGCTATTTCAGCCCATTTGTTTCCATGTATTCGATGGGCATTCATGAGGGCTAATTCTTCCTCCAATGTCCAAGCATCCCTTTTTATATCTGGATTTAAATGATTGTGCCACCTGAAACCATTTTACTATTATTCTCCATAATAGCCAAAAAAATAATCAATGAACCTAATGGCAGAACTGATAAAAGGAGTGTATAATCGGGAGGTCATTTTCTTACAAACTTAGGGATGATATAAAAAGATATGAAAAAAATACCAACAATTGAATGAAGGGATGTTCTAATATTATTCATCATCATCTGCCACCACATAGCCTAGGAGATAAATTAAATTCCTTCATTTCAACAGTATCTGTATATATATTTATGTGTGCGTGTGTTGTGTGTGCCTGTGGTGTGGCTAAAATCTATGTGACACAAAATCACATATACTTAGACACCCAAGTCATATGTCAAAAAAAAAAGGACACCCAAGTCGAATGTAAAAACAAAACAATAGAATGACATATGCAATCATACTCAAAATTTAAAAAGAAGCAGGAATGTGTTTATTATATAAATAAATCAATATCACCTACAAATTGTATATAATGCAAATAATTTCAATTGTGATATACCTCTCACGGCATTGTTTCCCTATGCGGCCAGGTAAAGATTTTGCAATGACTGACCATTTTGTAGGTCCATATTTTGCTACCAGTTCAGTGATTTTCTCATCCTCCTATAAAGCAAAAAAAAAAGTATTTAAACACCAAGAAGCTTGTCAAAATAATATTTTAATTCCATTTGCAATAATAGATACAAAAGAGGGGGGAAATGGTGCCAACCTCCTGAGTCCAAGGTCCTTTAATAAGTTCTGGATTGAGAACCTTTTGCCATCGATGCAGACACTGCACTTCAGATCTATCCAGAAAGAATTCAGCTGCATACACGTCAACCATACATATATTATATATATGAGAAGTAACAACGCCATATTATTAGAGCATCAATTAAATAGAACAACTATTAATTTAGTGATGCTGAGATATGTAATAAAATAAAATAGAGGGAAACCTAAAGATGCTGGATGGAATATTTTTAAAATGAAATTAAAAAAAATATCATGTTACTACATTGATACATATACCAGATATGATAAAACGATCACTCTTTTCCTAAAGCATCAAAATTTAGCAAGTCAATAGCAGCATGCTTTTCGAAAGAACACCTCCAAAAGAAGCTGCTGGTTCGCATTTAGGTAACACTAAGAAGCTATAGAAAACAAATACACCACCACCAGCATATCCGGAGTGGTTCAAAGACCACTAACAAGTTCCATGTTATAAGAGATCTGATCCTTTGTTTGGTTTGGGAGAAATAGCAATTCCAATTCCAATTGATGGATTTAGGATTAGACAGAATTAGCATGCTATCCACAAGTAAGTTGAGCTTCAATTAATATATTCTCCTATTCTGGGGCAATAAGTTTTGGCAGGAATTATTTTTTCTTTATTTATTTTCCTTTTGTAGGTAAGTTGGAAGGAATGAGTTTGTATTAGTAGGTTTATGTAAAGAAATCTCAGCTTGAGGGTCACTAAGCAATGCCACTGTACAAAGCACTCCCTTGTAAATTCTTTCAAACACATTTCCTTCTCTTCTCCCTCTGTGGCTTTAATAAACTACTACCAATAGGTAGCTTAAGTGGTTCAAGGAGGAGCAGGGCTCAGGTGCAACTAAAAAAGGGAGAGATATACAGAGACGCATCTAAGGGGATTCTTGGACATTCCCTAGGCATCAAGGTTGAATAAATTTTGTACAAATAGAAAAATAATCAACAACAACATAAAGAAAGAATTTGTTGTGCAAAACATTAGTAGCTTTCTTCTTTTATTTAAACAAATGACAATAACAAATATACAAAGAGCATAACAATATTAAATCGTGACAGAGAGAATAAATGAATTTTTAAAATGAAAGATCTCAATTGTAACTATCAAATGCAATATGCCTTCAAAAATAAAACTAGCCACTAAAGGCACAAAAAGGGAATAGACAAACCTATTTTTTTCCAACACTTCCCCTTGAAAACTGTAACAGCTCTCTTTAATGTATCATCCTGTAGAAAATTCAGGAGGTTATTTATACCAAAACTTATAACCCTAAAACAATAACAAAAGTAAAAACAGTATCAAACCAGAAAAGATAATTCATCATAGGCAAACATTATAAGATCCAAGTCTAAAGGGACATAAATGTGAATGCCCAGGGTACATAACAGATATCATCCAGTGCACATCACTGGTAAAATCAAAACTTTTGGTAAAAGAAACAAAAGCTAATATTTTGAAGACCACTGACCGGAAAACTTAAGTAGACTACCACTGTTTAATAGTTCAACAAAAAGGATCAATAGAACCCTCAACTTCCAGAAAGATATAGATACGGATAACTTCGAGTCTCAAAAATAAGGCTTACCTCCTCTGGAGTCCATCCCCCCTTAGCTCGCCGAATAGGTCCAGTAGTCCGCCTATAAAGAGAAATTTTACATTATTAATGCTAGTGGCCAAGACTCAATCAGTTGAAAAAAAGAGAGGTCTACTTGTACCCTCAACATACCAATAAGATTATTGTGCCTGAGGGTGATCCTAATTCCTTCATTCATTGTTTACAGATTATCTTCTTTTTATTTGGGTGAGGTTGTCTATAATGATGTATAAACGGTGATAATCTATTTATAAATTTTACAAATAATACAACCACAAGCATTTTCACATTTCACTGTGATGTGCTACATTCAATTTCTCCATATTTACAAGTTAAAGGGCATTTGCATAAGTTCCAACCTGTCTTTCAATTTCAACAGTCTTGCCATACGAATACACACACAATAATTGGATGGAATGAACATACTAAATTATGCATACAATAATTGGATGTACAAAACATACTAAATTTTTCTTAGAATAATTAAACTAAATGACTAGTATTCGGTAGTGGTAAGTTTTGAATGCACTTACGCAGGTTCAGTTAATAAATGATTCTCCATACAACAATATTTACAAAAAGAAGGTATAGAAGTTCAATAACACTACCGGTGAGCTGGCGAGTCAGTAGTGGGGCTATTTATGCCTGGTGATTTGACCGAAACACTCCCACTAGTTTCAGATACCGAAGAGCTTGATAAGGCTGCAGATTGCTTGTTCTCCAGACAACACTCCTCTGATTTTACCTCAACCATTCCTTCTAAGAATCACCTTCAAAGGCAACCCTCTAATCAAAATTCACAACCCATCAAACAAAATTCATATCTCAACACAGCAAACAGAAAACAAAAGGAAACCCTCAAAACCAATTTCACTAGTTCAACTTTAGTCAGCAGAAATTATTCAAACCCTAATTACATATAGCTTCAAACTTCCCACCGCAAATAATAAAACTAAAACCCAGATCTTAAAAACTTTATAATCAGATCAAAAAATAAATTAGCAACACCCAAATCATATGCTATACATGCACACAATTCAATTAAAAAACCCCAAGAAATCCAAAATTAAACGAATCAGAGCTAGTTCTATCAAAGATAAAGCACAACTGAATGATCTAAAACATTGTTTTGATGATAACTGACAAAATAAAGTCCTTGAAGAAACAATTTTAGAAAAGTAAACTACCTCTAATAGAATAGAAGTGGCGGGAATCGAAGTCAAGCTCATCGACCCCAGATGCCAAAGAAACGTCTCATCAGTTTAGAGAGGGGATGGGTTTGGTTCGGGAAAAAACACCTCGCCCGTAGAAAGAGACAGAGGAAAAAAAAACAAGTTTGTATATAACGAATATAAGGCCACCGACGTCTCCGTTGTCCACCGTTAATTCGTAGGCTTGTAGGGCACTGGATATGTTAACGGCAATTGACGGTTCTCATGGCCGTTAGGGAACAAAAGTTTGAACCTCAAACGGCACACTTCTTCTCTTATGGCTATCCTTTAAAGGTCTAACAAGTTTGGCTCCGTAAATTCTTCCCGGGTAATTTTCCACCGTCGGATCAGATCACTGGAAACCCATGTAAGGTACTAGTATATTCTTTGTTTTTATATGGGAAGCGAGGCGTTAAAACATTTAGTAACTGATTGAGCATTGATGTTTGTTGTGAGTGACGTCAGATCATAAGTTATCAACGGCGAGCACAGGATCTTTACAGCTAAAGTTTAATAGAGGCGGTTTAACAAAGAAATTTGGATTACGAGAATCTAACGTAATATTTGTACACCATTGACTTAAATGTTAGACGCTAAAATGTAAATACTAAAAGTTTAATTCGAATCCCACTTGAAAAGACGTTTGATCTAGATTTGCGAAGATTAGTTCGACTGTAGTCGAAAAATTCTCAGTTATCAGAAAATATATATATATATATAGGAATCGGATCCTATTCGGACTCCCGAACAGGTTTAAAATCTTGTTTTTTTTTTATAAACACATAAAAAAAATAATAATAATTTATAGAACTGAAATTTTTTTCATAATACAGTGTTTTGGATATATTTTGGATACATATAACAAAACATGTCTGTATAGTATGTTTTGTTATATATACCCAAAACACTGTATTATGGAAAAATTTCAGTTCCATAAATTATTATTATTATTTTTATGTGTTTATAAAAAAAACAAAAAAAAAATCCGGACATTAGATCCGTTCGGACTGAATCTTGTCCCTATATATATATATATATATATATATATATATATATATATATATATATATAATTTAAATATAAATAAATTTAAATTTTTGATATATTACTCGAATCTCTTCAAATTATAATTTTTTATTAATATTCGAATCATATTGGCTCGAAAAATTTTGTAAATTAAATTTGAACAACTCAATACTCTAACTCGACTTGATTCATTTACACCTTTACTTTAAATAATTTGAGTTAACCGTCGCAGTATGAATAAAATCGAGCAACAACTACTCCCTTTGTCTCTTATTATTTAGGGTTCTTAACACTAATATACAACAATTAGAAAGTAATTAAAAAATAAAACATCCACAAAATAATTACAAAAATAACGCAACACAATATTACGCTACTAAAATTACGAAACATTAACTCCCTACACGTCAATTACCGACTTTCATATTTGAAACCATTCGATCTTAAATTCAAACTAATGAAGAAAAACAGAATTGCTTTAGATCGGAGAAGACAGATCGGAGAAGACGAATACTTTGACGGCGATGCAACTTTGAGATCGAAAAAAATCGGAGAAGATCAACAGCAATTTTGAGATCGTCAAACAGCATTACGAAGTTTCATATGTAATTATACATTGTGTTTATGCTTTCGATTTATAATCAGTAACCAGATTGTTGATTGTTGATTGATTATTTACAGATTTGTATACTGAGGTATTTGAGTTTAAAGTTTATATGCATATAGTTACCCCGTAGTTACTACATACTCGTATATTGATTATATTTCTTAAGTTTTTCGCTCTTGAATTTGTCACAAAGTCACTATACTGACTGTTTTAATTGTAAAATGCATGTAAAAATATGTTTTATATTCTGGTTACTAAGTACATATAAATTGGTTACTGTGTATTATTGATTTGGTTACTGTATAAGATTTATTTGGTTGCTGTATACTTTTAATGTATATTCTACTTATATTTTTTATATTGATGATTACTTATTAGATATATTGGTTACCTTCCTGCAACTGTTGGTTACTGTCAAATATGTATTTGGTTAGTATATAATGCTGACTTGGTTACTGCATAATATTACTGTGTTTTATACTGTTTGCTTTTATATTGATGGTTAATGATTAACTACATTGGTTACCTTCATACATCTGTTAGTCTTTAATTTGTAACAAAGTCATTACTGATTGTTTTGGTTGTCAAATGAATGTAAGAATGTTTTTATAATATTGGCTACTAATTACATATATCTTGGTTACTGACTAATGATGTCTTGGTTACTGACTAATGCTGACTTGGTTACTGACTAATGTTGTCTTGGTTACTGCATAATATTACTGACTAATGTTGACTTTGTTACTGACTAATGCTGACTTGGTTACTGTGTAACATTATATTAGCTATTGTCTAATGCTATCTTGGTTACTGTCTAATGTTGTCTTGGTTACTGCATAATGTTACTAACTAATGCTGACTTGGTTACTGTGTAACATTATATTGGTTACTAACTAATGCTGACTTGGTTACTGACTAATGCTGACTTGGTTATTGTGTAACATTATATTGGTTACTAATTAATGCTGACTTGGTTACTGTGTAACACTATAATGGTTACTGACTTGGTTGATATGTAAAATTATAATGGTAACCAAACAAATATTACTGACTAATGCTGACTTTGATATTGAAAAATACTGACTTGGTTACTGACTAATGCTGACTTGGTTATTGTTTAACATTATATTGGTTACTGACTAATACTGACTAGGTTACTATGTAAAATTATAATAGTTACTCATTAGTAATGACCTGGTTACTGTGTAAGATTATAATGTTATATTGTTTGATAATTATTTTTTTTATATGGATGTTACTTATTGACTACATTGGTTACCATAATGCAACTGTTAATCTGATTATACTTATATATATATTGGTTGTTGTATACTGATTAATTGGTTACTGTATATTTGGTTACTGAAACATATTAATGTACACTTGTACTTATTGACTACATTGGTTACATTCATACAATTGTTAATCTGATTATATATATTGGTTGTTGTATACTATTTAATTGGTTACTGTATAATATTTATTTGGTTGCTGAATAATAATAATGTACACTTGTACTAATGTTTTTTATAGTTATGGACATATTTGATTCAGTGGCAATTTGATAATTTCTGTAAAGTTTAGAGTGTCAAATTTTGGCGTTTTCGGAGCCTAATTTCATTGGAAACGGGTCAACGATCAAAAGTCACAAGCCTCGCTCGTGAACTGCGTAATTTTTTTGGTCAAATTCCATCATTTATGCCTTCAAAATTGCATGTAAAAATTTAGTTTATGTTTTGGTTACTAAGATTATGTAGTTTGGTTACTGTCTAATAATAATTTGGTTACTTTACAATATTTATTCAGTTGTCAGACAATGGAGATGATTCCAGTTGTGATTTATTTCAACGGAACATAAACAAAAAGAGTGTTAAATACAGGAATATATAATTGTTTAGTGTTAGTAACCATTAACCACATGGTTGATAACATTTTTGATGGTGTACAGTAACCAAAATTGTTATTGATTAATATTTTGATTTTTGATTCCATCATGAGTTGTTAATATAAAGTAAACATATACATTAAACAATTGGTAACTGTTCTGAAACATTTTTATATAAATTTTGTTACCCATCTAAAATAAAATGGTTACCTCTATATTCATATTTAGTTACCAACTGGACAATTTCTAAATAACTTTTATAACTATGTAATTTAAAAGTATCCATGAGTTAGATAAATGGAAACCCTCACATGTACATTAAACACTTGATAACTGTTCTAATATAAGTTTTTAATTATTTGGTTATTAATAAAAATTAAAATGGTTACCCTTATATGCATGTTTGGATACCAATTGCACCTCTCAAATTATTTTTATTTTAATATGAGATCTATAAGTGACTATCATATATATAAATGGAAACTCTCAATTGGAGTTTCTTATTCCATCATGATGACAGGTTATAAATAAAATATATACATTTAACACTTTATAACAGTCCTGATACAACTTATTATCTGGTTACTAACAAAAATAAAAATGATTACCATATATGTCGGTTTTGAATACCAACTTAACATTTCAACTGTAATAGTT
>CM029021.1:173796955-173923149 GCA_016801055.1 Panax notoginseng
CTAGTGTTTGGGGGGCCTAGGCGGGAATTTTTTTATTTTAAGACAATTTTAATATTTTATCTTACATTATTCTAACAAAACAATAAATAAAGCAAAATAATCTATAATAAAGATAATAATTAAATTATAGAATTAGTAGTAATTGCACTTAAGTAGTAATATATATATATCCATTGCTTGAAATAATTAAATTATAGAATTAGTGTTACTAGTAAGTAGTAACTAGTATCTTGATATCTTCATATATATAATTATATACGTACTTCTTCTCTCTCAAAAATTTAAATAAATGTTATTTTTAAAAATTAGTGTGAAGTTTATTGAATGAGACATTTGATATTATTAATTATGAAATTATTTTAATTTGTGTAATTTTCAAAATTGAGGACTTAAAGAAAATGACAAATACCATATACTAAGTATGACTAACATATCTTTGACGTATTAGTTTTATTCATAAACAAAATTGGTATTAAATAATAAAATTTAAAATTTTAAGAATTCAATTCAATATTAAAACTTAAGAAATTAAACATAAATTTAAAAAATATATTGAATTAAACTAAATATTACAAATGTATAATCATTTATATAATTTCAAGTTGGTACAAAGTTCAAAAATTACAACTATAATAAAATTATTCATTTTGACTTGATCTTGTTCACTTCTTGTTGTGATTTGATATGCTACAACTTGCATTAAGAATATGGTAAATAATTAAAAAAATAAATATATCAAGATTTGATTTTGGTAATAATTTAAAAAATAAAATAAAAATCTCCGCCTAGGCCCGCCGTTCCCGCCTAGCCCTCTAATTGGCTGGAGCGCTTTTTTCACCTATTTGGCCTTAGGCGCGGCACCAGACCCCCGCCTAGCGCCTAGGCGCCGCCTAGGCCGATTTTTAAAACACTGGTTATTTGATTTGTTGGGTAGGTAAACTAGTCTCCTTTGGTTGACTCTTGAATGATACTCGGGGTCTTATAGGTACTAATGATATTTTTTGCCCCTTGTGTGTAAACACGTGTTCATCCTCCCTTAATGAGTCACGTCATGGTCATATAGCCAAGGTCACCCTAGTAGAATATGTACAACATTCATAGGAAGAACATTACACCAAATACTTTCCTCATAGCCCTAAAGGTGGATCGGCATTAGACATCTGTTTGACACAGCACACAGAAATAGATGTCTGGTTGACCTAGGCGACGCTAAAAGTCTAGTGATGTGGTTCTGCTTTTAACTTCATCTATGGTAAGGCGGACTCGACAACCACATTTAAGCAACTACCCCCATTGATGATTAACTTAGAAGAGACACCACCTATTTTGTTATAGGTTTGAAATATGGTGGTTTTCCTCCAATCATCCTCTCTCCCTTAACTCGTAAAAACGCACCTCATAACACTTTCTTGATTACTTATCTCTTCTAGGTGTTCATCAGCCTCCTCATTTTGCGAGTCATACTCACTCTTGACTTCATTCTCGATAATATATCCCTCCTCTTTTGAAGTGACCTCTACTATTGTTACCCGCTGGCGATTGCGATTGGGGACTCAAAAGACTTGTGCCCTAACCCCTAACACGTAAAACACCTCTCCTGGGTAGTAGATTGAGAGTTGGGTGCAGATACACCCTTCCCTTTGTCACGAAATGACCCAACTATGGTGTTACTACTGGCCCTAAAGAATGTTTGAGAAGTGGGAAATGTCTACTCTGCGAAAAATTTCGGCCACTGGGCTGACATGAGTAAGAATTGGTTCTCCTAACGATACCCTATAACGATATCTAGAGCTGACTGGAAAAGGTCGTAGCGATGCCACTGGTCAGGATGTGTGATTAAAGTTCAGGTTGTAACCTATTCTTGAACTTCATAATGGTCAATTTATCACTCTCACTAATCTTACATCTTTTAGTCAACTCCTAAATTTGTAGATAATTAGCAACAGACATATTACTACCCTGACAAAAGTTGTCATACTGCTCCATTAACTTATCGGTATGTCCTACAGGTAAATAATATTGCTTTTAGCGAGTTTTTATCTCTCCCAATGCCTAATAGGTGGCTCACCTAGACGCTCTAATTCTCTCTCAACCCCTAAACAAAATAAACTGACCAATTTCACCAATTTTATTTTGGCGAATCGCACCTTCCTATTCTCAAACATCTCATACCAACCAAAATACTTCTCCATACTAGATAACCAATCAAGGAATGCATTGTGATCAAATCTACCGTCAAACTCGAGTGCATCTACCTTAGTTTTCCTATAGTCGTCATCATAAGGATCATACCTAGGATGTTCATGGTACCTAACATGTGGGTTTTCGACATGTCCAGTCTCATTATTCCCCTGAGGTTCCATTGCAGGCTGTCTTTGTTCAATGTGTGAGATCCTATCATTCATTTGACTCAGTTGTTCAACTATGGCCACTAATTGGTCCTGAATTTCTTCTAAAGTTGTTTGGGTACGTGTAGTCATTTGCAAGTACAAAGCTGAGGCAATATAGAAATTTAATTGTTATAAATCTAAGCATATGTAATCGCAATCTCAAAAGTAGTTGATAATAATCAAATAATATGCAATATTAAAAGATCAAATCCAAAACAAGCTTTTAAATTTTTTAGAACTAATGAACGAAGGAAATGCAAATGATTAAATATTGAAAATCCTAATATTCAAAATGAAATATTTACTTTTACTTTATAGACATAACTGATCAAAAAGTATGAGATTGGGGTGAAAAGTGCTAAGGTTAAAAGTTTAGGACTTTTTATGCAAGATGCAGGGGTGAAAAATATAAACTAATAAATTGTAAGGCAATATTTAAATGGAGAGCAGAAGTTTGGGGTACTAAAAGGTACTCTCTCTATCCCAATATAAAAGTCTTGGTTGATTTTTTGCGCATTTTAAGAAAGATGATAAAATGATAAAGTTCATATTTAAATTCTCATCTAGTTGCATAGTTTTTTACACATGACTAGTGATACTTCATAAATATGCATAAAACATACAAATATTACAATTAATATCAAGGGTATTATAGGTAAATTATTGTAAAAAATAAATTATTTAAGATAAGTAGACATTTAACTTGGGACTAACTAAAATAGTAATAAGGATTTTTATCCTGGACGGAGGAGTAATTTGCAAGGCTTTTTAATTTAAATTAGGAAAGTTAGGACGATAAACAGCAACTCCGGCGATGAATGAAAAGTAACTTCTTTTTTTGAAAACTAACGTAAGAAATTGATGGAGAAACCAAGGTCTAATGTCTATATGATGTAGGACGGAAATTGTTAAACATATAATTAATTGGAAAAGTCAAAATCAACAAAGAGAATTAAAAGAACTAGGGTGATTCAACCGCATGAGAACCACTACCCTTAGGGTTTTCCAACCGCAGTAAGGAGGAAAAAGATTGATTGCAACCAATAATCAGAATAATTTTAATATCAAAGTGTAAAGAGTCTGACATGACATATAAGTAGAAAATAAACACTAATAACCATATGCCGAGTAACAATTGGACCTCTAAATAAATAATCCAATACTGAAATAAACCAATAAATAAGAAGTCCAACAAACTAAATAAATAGACAACTGATAAATAAATAACTAAATAGCGAATCATCCACGATGACGACGTCTGACGGATCGATCCTATCAATCATACTGTGATTTTATGCATTTACTTGCAACTTTTCTACCTAGGTGGTTCAAGTTCTTTGAGCTTGTGCTTACTTTAGTGGGATCTTATTGGCGATTATTTTATTTAGGTCTAATTGTGTCATGAACAGCACTTTACATTTTCTCTTGTAATTCTATATCAGAGGCTTGCCCTACAAGGAGTTCCTGAAGAGATTTTTGAGCATCTACAACCTGGTTTGGTCACATATGTTAAGGAAAACAAGTTTCGAGTTCCAGAATTTGTCTCTGCTATTTTGCCTTCTGATGATGAGGCACTGGAGGCTGTCGCGGGACCAAGCCTTCAAGATTAATACCGCGAAAGCCTGATTTGGTTGCAGTGGTTGATGTTCGAGGGTGAACCAGGCGCTGCACTAAAGCACTTGGCAAAATTAAATGTCGGCCAGCGAGGTGTCTGTGGAGCTGTTTGGGGAAACAAGGATATAGCATACTGCTGCCGAACGTGTGAGCATGACCCAACATGTGCAATTTGTGTTCCTTGTTTCCAGAATGGGAACCACAAAGATCATGATTATTCAATTATATATACGGGTGATGGTTGTTGTGATTGTGGAGATGCGACTGCATGGAAACGGGAGGGCTTTTGTTCAAAGCATAATGGTGCAGAACAGATACAACCTCTTCCTGAGGAGTTTGCAATATCTGTGAGGCCTGTTCTGGATTCCCTACTACTTTGTTGGAAGAAGAAACTACAATTCACAGAAACTATATTTCAGGAATATCCAGGCATAACCAAGCCCAAAAGCCCTACTGATGAGCTTACAGCTGCAGTGGTGGAGATGCTTTTGGATTTGTAAACACAGTGAAAGTTTGCTCAGTTTTGTTTCTGGAAGAGTGTTCTCTTTGGTTGGTTTACTGGACATTTTGGTTAGAGCAGAGAGGTTCTTGGTGATGTTGCTGTTTAAGAATCTCCACAAGTTACTTCTGAAACTGTTGGGTGAACCTTTATTCAAATACGAGTTTGCAAAAGTTTTTCTAATCTACTATCCAACTGTTGTAAATGAAGCCATTAAAGCGGCCAATGATAAAAGTTTTAAAAAATATCCACTGTTATCGACCTTCTCTGTTCAAATTTTCACGGTGCCTACGCTAACTCCTCTTCTTGTGAAGGAAGCGAATCTTTTAGCCATGTTACTGAATGTTTAGGAGACATTTTTTTTTTTGTGCTGGAGAAGATGGTCGACTACAGGTAGTTATTTTTCTCTTTTGTTTTAATCTCTATCTCAAACTTCTGTAAATTTGTATTGTCATGTTTGTCTGCTGACAGAACAGAGTTAGGTGCCTCTCTCTCTCTCACTATATATATATATATAAATATATATATATATATATACGGGGCTGATCTATGGTCATAGTTGTAAGATTAAGTTTATCCTTACAAAAAATCGTACCATAAGCAAATAATATAAATTCTCTTTCTCGCATGGATTCAAAGGAAATTGCAAGTGCAGTACACCATTAGATTATCACATTCTCTCTTTTATCCTCTGAAGCTCCATCAATGAAGTTTTAATTTGAAATCTTCAAATTGAAATTCAAGTTCTTTCACTAATTTCATCATCAAAACTCAGTTATATATTTCTTTTAATCGAGAGCTTTTTCATCATCAGTTCTTCCTAAAACTCATATTTCTTTAAGACCACTTTCATGGATCTACAAAATTCAAAAATCTAAGAGTTTGGTAAAAAACCATAGCCTACTTTAGTGATAGTATTATTGTAAAAGATATGGTGTTTACACAAGCATGTATACGAAGAAAGAGATTGAAGATTAAAGAGAAGATGAAGAAGCATGGAGGAGATAAATAGAGAAGGAAAAAGTATATTGGTATAGTGGATTTACCGTCTGCACTTTAGTTATACGAACGGGTATATTACAAAAATGCTACTATTTTTATTATTATAATAATATATTGAATTTTTTAAAACTCACCCTCGGATCCTTGATGGTATTCTGGGCATTTTTGCGCCCGCATTTTAGTTGTGCGAGCTCTCCCAAACTAAAGTGCGTATGGATGATAGTTTTATCCGCTAGATCTGCAATTGGGCGGCGAACTATGGTTATATATATAAAGGTTAAATCTCTAAACTTATGGCGATCATGCAAATATTTGAACTCATTCATTTCATCCTAATGGTCATGATTCCTTCCCACCCCCATCTAAAAGGGGGTGGCTACCTTTGAATTCCCCTAATCTATTTATACGAGCAGGATTAAAATCATTAGATTCTAAGTCTTCTGTATTACTAAGGAAGAGATTTTTTGATACAGACAGTTGGATCGGTGGTTTTGTCTGCCCAAATTTTTTATTTCTTTGTAGTCATAAAGTTGATTATATTTTGTTAGCATAGTTGAAACAACCCAGATCAAATTCCGAGTCCGAAATAAATCTCGAGTCAAATTCCAAGTTCGAATCGAATCAAATCCAATCCAAATAAGGGCTTAAATCATTGGCCCAGTAGTATCTTCTTGGATCATCTTAGCCCACCACAGGCTCACCCAAAAGGTCATGACTAAAGTTATTATTGGTAGTAACTTAATTCCTTCAAGTATTGCCAAATTTTTTCCTTATCTTTCGATGTGGGACTGGGGTGTTATAAACTCCTTCACTTAAATTTCTGACGTTCCCGTCAAAACCAATCACACGGTTCACAAATTTTTGCCTCTCTAGCTATTGTGGGATAATACCGGTTGGCTTCGTATCCCAACATCTGAACTTCTCTCCACTGTGGATAATACCACTAGCCTTCGTGTCTCCACCTCCGGCAACCTGATCGGATGACCCTACCCGAGCATTCGAGAGTACCATATAAAACAACTCGGGTCAAATTTTGAGTTCGGAACAAATTTCGAGTCAAATCTCAAGTCCGATTTGAATCAAATCCATCCAAATAAGAGCTTAATAATCACTGGTCCAATAATATCTTCTTGGTCTTCTTATCCCACCACAGGCTCACCCAAAAGGTCATGACTGAAGGTATTATTGGTAATAACTTAATTCCTCAAGTACAAACAAATTTTTTCATATCTTTCGATGTGAAACTGGGATGTTACAATAGTAGTACTGTGTTCTATTATAACTCAGTGTTGTGTGTATCTGTGTGTATGCTTTTGCTATAATACAATTTAAGGATGTAATTAGATGCCTTTAGCAAGATTATAAGATGTCCAATTCATCTTACTTACCAAAAAAATGAAAAAAAGGTCCCATTAATCTTGATTTATTGCTTATCTAAAAGATTATGATCTTGATTTTATTGCCCTTGAATTTAGCCCGATGTTTCTGAACTTGCTTAAATATATGTCAAAGAAGAGCATATCCTTTGTTCCCACCTAAATTTTTGACACCTGACCTATTACTTAACACTAATTAACTCTAAAATTAAGTAAGAGACCAGGTGTCAAAAATTTAGGTGGAGGATATAGAGGGGGCATGCAAAATGGAGACAGAGGATCTGCTCTCCTGTCAAAGTGTCAAGCTTTCCTCTCCCTTAAAATTTGAAAGCCTCCTTCCTTAATAAAATTTGGAAGCTTCCTTCTGCCTTATAATTTTAATTGGGATGCGCAACCTTCAAATTTAATCCTGTGCTATGCATTTTATTAATTTTATCCTCGGTAGTTTACTTTGTGTCAAATTTACATTATTGGTAACCGGTGAAGAGGCTAACATCCACAGCAAGGAAAGGTATTGTATATTTTTATCGGTGTATGAATAAATTCCCGTGGAAGTTGTATTCATGGAATGTTCGTCGTTTAGAAGTTATGGTATTGTGTTTTTGACTAAGAAGCAATTATGACTTGTGTTCATACCTTAATTCTATGTTTGGTTTTTATTATGATTCTTCACAGGTCGTGTTAGTTTTTGCTTTAAACTTCTAATTTTGTAATTCATTTGAATGTAATTTTTTCTTAACATCTATGAGTACACATTATTTGTTAAGAACTCTTAATGCTGCTGTTATTCTAATCATTGTGTTTTTTTCTTCCTTTTCTTCTTCTCGTAAAGTTTGTGTTGTTATTATCTCTACTTGGTCTTATAACAAGTATGCTAATTGTGTCTTTTTCATCAATAATGTGGCCATGAATTCCTTTTCCTTTTTTCCCTCTCATCTCTGAATTGAAGTTCTAATTCATTCTCCTATTTTAACTAATATTTGCCTTCTAGAACAATTGAGTTTAGCTTATTTGCACGTTACTGAGGTGGGGATATCAGTATAAAACAACACTTAGGTTGTCAAAGATATTTGTTTTGTCAACGAGTTCTGTAGTGCCCTATATGTTAAGTAAGTCTTCTTATAGATGTTATTGTAGTCTTCCAATTGATGACATTATCATTTCTCCTTATTTATTTACTTATTGTTAAATGTTTTTGTTGTTATCCTAATTTAGTTTTCGTAATGGTGGAAGCTGAATTGATAACTGGTTTCTTATGTTTCATGTGGCTTTCTTCACCTAATGTCCCCTACTTTATACACTCTAGAGCAAATGATTGTGGTTTGTTTGCAGGTTTCTAAGTGGGGAAATATGTATGAAATAACACTTTGTGTGGTTGACGATATTCGATTCATTATGAGCCATTCTGTAGTTGCTAAATATGTGACCCATGATCGACACGATATCTCAAGAACTTGGATGAATATATTGGCTTTTGTACAAGGGATGGACCCTCAAAAGAGGGAGACTGACATTCATATAGAAGAAGATGAAGAATATGCACTTGCCATTTGCTTTAGCTCGTATTGACAATATTCATTCTTTATTAGTTGATGGGGAATTTTCTATCAGTAGCACTGACACAGACAGCGAACCTTTTTCTAGTACATATGCACAAGAGTTTGATGATCAAGATATTCTACGACCTGCAAAAGTAGAAAGGCTTTCACAGGAAAGCTCTGTTAGTAGTGTATTAGGTAAGAGCAGTATGTTGGATTGTGCAACCAAGGTGGCTGCTGAAGTAAAGTCCGATATGTTTCTAGTTCCAACTTCTGCTTCAAGGTTAATATTTGAGTGCCTCCGAGCTATTGAGAACTGGTTGGGATTGGATTATACATCAAGTCCTTTTCCAAATGTTTTATCTCCAAAGACAACTAACTCTGGTAACAATTTATTTGCGATGAAAAGAACACTAGTTAAGATTAAGAAGGGTAAATATATGCTTAAGTCAAACAATCCACCTTTTTCCACCAGTAATCAAACAAGTTCAAGCAATTTTCAACGTAAACAATTTTCTTCACTTACACATTGTGAGTTTCGTTATGGTCTTAACTTGGAGAATGAGCGACGAATGGAACAAGACACTGGGCATGCAAGTTTTGAAGATAATTCAGTGGAAAGAGAATATATGAATGAGTTTGAAGCCTTTCATCCTCTTAGTTTGTCGGATTGGCCTGCTATATCATATGATGTTAGTTCGCAAGATATATGTGTTCACATTCCACTACATAGATTGCTTTCATTGGTTTTACAGATAGCTTTGAGAAGATGTTATGGTGAATCTGTATCATCGCATATGACAAGTGCTAGTCCAGATCCATTATCGGTTATGTATCATGACTTCTTTGGTCATATTTTAGGAAGTTGCCACCCTTATGGATTTTCTTCCTTTGTTATGGAGCATCCTCTTCGCATTATGGTATTTTGTGCGGAGGTTCATGCTGGAATGTGGCGGAGGAATGGGGATGCTGCAATATTATCTTGTGAGTTGTATCGTTCAGTTCACTGGTATGTGATTTCTTCTTTACTAGACTTGAGTTTAGATAAAGTAATAGGTCCACTTCTCTTTAGCTTGTCTTTTGGGATTTTTATTATTTGTGAATGTACTTTATTTTGGTTTCTTGGTGCAGGTCTGAACAGGGTCTAGAACTTGATCTGTTTTTGCTGCAGTGGATCTTTATGTCAACAGAATTATAGCTCGTTATGGGCTATCAAATTACCTTTCTTTGGATCCTGAAAGGTCTAGCGAGTATGTTGCTCATTCCAATCTTCTTTTTATTAGAGATCAAATGTTTGTGTCATGCATTTTATCTTTGCTTTTTGTCTGAGAAGACCAAAATATACTTTTTGAAACATGTTCACGCACAACACCATAACCACTTAATATATTTGTTTTGTTCATATTCATGGCCTATGTTACACGGACTCTTCACTTTGTCCTAAAGCTCCCATGTCTGACACTCGGACAAGGGTAACACTCCATTCGTTGTTGCCGATATGATATTCATGAAAATTCCACCATCCATAGCCATAATAAGCTCTAAGCTTGATTTACAATGACCCAGCCTTTATAAAATAGAATTTTCCTGGCTATTTTTTCTGCTTAACCTCGTGCATACGACTCTATGCCACTTTCAACTTTACATTGTGTTAGAGAAATTTATCTTATAACTTTAACTGCATAACATAACCTCTTCTCATAATTAATTTTCAGGTACGAACCGGTTTTAATGCTGGAAATGCTCTCTCTTATTATATATATTGTAAAAGAAAGACGATTCTGTGGAAAAACACCTGCTGAATGTTTGCAAAGAGAGTTGATTTATAAGCTATCCACTGGAGATGTGACACATAGTCAGTTGGTGAAATCTCTTCCTCGTGATCTTTCCAAAGTTGGTGAATTTCAGGAAATATTGGATACAGTAGCAGAGTACTCAAATCCATCTGGCATAAATCAGGTTTGTTCGTGGCACTGGAGTCTTATATTTTACTGAACTTTTTAATTTTTATGTGACAAGTGTCACATTTTTTCTGAATTGACTTGCTTCTATGTTAGTCCTCTTGATAATTCTCTCTATCCCAGGGTATGTATAAACTGCGATTGGCGTACTGGAAAGAACTAGATTTATATCATCCTCGCTGGAACTCAAGAGACTTGCAAGTTGCGGAGGAAAAGTACTTGCGTTTTTGTAATGTTTCTGCATTGGCAACTCAGCTTCCCAATGGACAAAGATTTATCATCCGCTCAATGGAATAGCTCGAATAGCTACATGTAAACCTATTCTTGAAATTGTTCGTGCAGTTTTATATTATGCTGTTTTCACTGATAACTTGACTTCATCACGTGCCCCTGATGGTGTCCTCCTAACTGCGTTGCACTTACTTTCACTATCAATAGACATCTGTTATGTGCAGAAAGAATTTAGTGGTTGGTCAAACTATACTGGTGATTTGATTCCCAATTTAGCTTTTGCTGATGAAGAAATATGCACAGGATTTAATATTGGATACACCAATCACAGCCTGTTGTCACTTCTGGTTTCATTGATGAGGATACATAGATTAGAAAATTTAGGAAACTTTTTGGAAGCTGGAAATCTCACCTTTCCTCTTTGATTGAAAACCTCCTGAAGAAGTTTGCTGAACTCGACTCTAGATGCATGACCAAATTACAAATGCTTGCACCTAAGTAGTCAATCAGCTATTGCAACCTATGTCAAAATCAAATAGTGATAAATTTATCAGAGGGTCGGATTCTGATGGTGATAAGCGCAAAGCAAAAGCTCGAGAGAGGCAAGCTGCTATATTGGTAAGTTGTTATATTACAACACTACACTCGCTTTGTTAGTGAATTTCCTTCAATACTAGAAAATATTGCATGCTCGACAGACTAAATGAAGTTGGTATGGAGATGGCACATGGACTATTAAGGATTGCACTGTACCCATTAACTGAGGAGCCCTAGCAGTTTAATTATGAGATATGTGCAATCGTGTCAAGCAAGTATATCGTTTTTTTTCCTTTCTGTTTCTCCTTTCAATCATGATATACAAATTGGGCGTTTCAACCTCTTTATTTATTTTTTTTGGTTGTTTTCTTCGAAATGGGTTAAGCATCCATGATGAACGCTTGGTTCCAAAAATTGTATCATTGGCTTAGTAAATAAAATATAACTATATACATGAATGAGGCTTTACCCATGCCCTTGTTTTTAGAGCTGCAAAATCAAATCCTAACATTTAAACTCATAACTATGCTTAGATGTACATTTACATTACTTGGTCCTGTAAGAGAGAGTATTTGTAGTCTGTAAGTACAATAATGTCTTTATTTATCTTTAAAAAAAATTACCAGATAGATGAGGTCTGGAACTATAGGTTCAGTCTCTCTTATTAATTTAAATTTAAATTATGGTACGAGAACCATTTTGTTGGATCTATTTAGCTGAGTTATCTAGTACCAATGTATGCCATCAGATGGAGGCTAATGTAGAACCAACCTTTTCAGGTTAAATTCAATTGTTTCATATCCTTCCTTCCAAGTTAGAGTGCAATTATATTGTTTTCCGATGCTCACAGAGTTTGATATGCAGGACAAAATGAGAGCCCAACAATCCAAATTCTTGGCAAGTGTTAGTTCCTCTGCAGATGAAGGGTTGGATGGTTCAAACTTGGTTCAAGAAGTATCTTCTTTGGACGCTATACATGAATCTGAAGAAGAGTCTGAACAAGTCATTTGCTCTCTTTGCCATGATCATAATTCTAAAAGCCCCGTGTCTTTTCTAATTCTACTCCAGGTAATTGACACCCTAGCAATTGTTCCTATAGAAATACTTGCTAACTTGTTTCGACTCTTTCAATCTAATAATTGACTTATTTTATTTGCATGCAAACCCTTATACAAAACCAATCTGATGTTTATTTGATTCTTGGAACAAGAAATCCAGACTTCTTAGTTTAGTTGACAGAGGTCCCCCTTCGTGGTATCAGTCAGAGAAGGAACCTGTTTTTACTAACATGCCCGGGACGAGTGTTCAATCTCCAAGGAGCACTGCCTCAAGCGGTTCAGAAATTTTGTCTTCTCAGTTAATGCATTTAATTCAGAATGTAGTAAATGAATTGTCTTCTGATGGGCAACCTAGGGAAGTAAATGCTTTCCTAGACTTCATCAAGGCTCGGTTTCCTTCAGTGATGAATATTCAACTTCCTGACACATTGAATGATACAAGGGAAAATACTGCATCTTCTCTTGTGCCGTTGGAAGAACATATGTACCTGTTGATTCAGGGTATAATGCATGCTGATTTGTTGCGTTCAGATGTCGTAAAAGATGCAGAGAATGCTTCAGCAGCGGGAGGTGGTCTAACAAGAAGCGATGGAGCTAAAACTCTTCTGATTGGGAAATACATTGCTGCTTTTTCAAAAGAATCATTAGGTAATCCTTCACCATCAGGAAATGACAGTTTTCAAAATGATAAACCACAGTCAAAATCCACTATGCCAATCACAGCATATGATGGATTCTATCCCTCAGAGTGTGATGGAATATATCTTTCTTCCTGTGGGCATGCGGTGCATCAGGGATGTCTTGATAGTTACTTATCTTCGCTGAAGGATAGGTAATTTTTAAGTGATGTAATATTGAAATGGTCTTTATATTTCTTTTTATTTTGTCTTATATAATCTCCAACCTCCTCCATTGAATCTGAACTCCCCTATTCCACTCATTAAAAGTAAAGAATTACATGCCCAGACAAATGAAACTAATGCATGTGTGTGCACACAGACAAGCAGTATGAAAATTTAAGGCAGTAGAATATATGATCAATGCAAGATGGATGTTACCACTTCAGTGCTTTAGAAACTGGATCTTGGTTTTTGAAAGATTTAGAATCAAAGTGTCTTAATATTAAATTTGTATAACCTTTTCATTTAGCGGAGTTAGGACTATGAAGATGCCCACATTCTCTCAGTTATCAATGCCTAAATATTTAGGGAGAATGTTATGTGCCTAAACCTGATTTACACTCTATTAAATATACTAGGATTGCAGTTGAAGAAGAGTTGTGAGTGAAGAAGTTTAGAGTAGTGAAACTTGAAACTTGGTTCTTGCCACCTTTTAATAAGCTAGAACAGATGGGAATTAAGAACTACCTCCTCAATGGTTCCCGTCACTTTTTTGCGCTTGGTTAATATGGCATAAAGTTGTGCACGTTGATAATTGTGTTGCATGGCATAGTTTTCTCAAAACTACTCTAGAAAAAGGACGAATAAGAAAAGAGGCGTTGTCACTAGGCAGATGGATTGCATGATAATTTTAAACTCCACTAATTGCTTTCCTATAAATGTAATAGCTGCCATAAGCAATACTCTTTGGTTAAATTATATTCCCCTTTCAAACTCTGTTTTACTAAAATACTTTATTGCATTCTATGTTGAAACCAAACACAGGTTGACTGATTCTTTTGGCAAACCTTTTTTTCCTTAAAAAAACTTACAAATAAATAGTTGGTGAAGAATAAGAAAAAGATATAGGGATGATAACTCAGACCTTGGAGTTACAACTCTCTCTTATTTTACTATATTTCCTTTTTGCTTCCCCACTCGTGTATCTTGTTTGAACTAGTTTGACCTGAAGATTCTCTTGTACTATAAAAAGTATGAGTGGACAAAATGTTCAAACTTTTGGTTATGCTCAAGTTATTTACTTCAATCACAAAACATGTTGGTATATCGTATATGCTTCTTAAGACAGAGCTTTAGAATTACCTTGAAAGACCTAAATTACCTTGAACCCTTTTCTTACAGATATATAAGAAAAACAGTATTTGAAGGAGACCATATTAAGGATCCAGATCAGTAAAAAAAATTGGTCCTTTGTCTTCCAGTATTGAGTGAATTCTGATTGTATTTGATTTGAAAAATTCCCATTACTACCGCAAAATTCCTTTGCCCAATGTCGTGGACTTGCAAATTCTGTCTTGCCAGCTTTACCTGGAATTCAGAAAAGCTCCGATGGCTGCCATTGACTCCTACTATTAATCCATCAGATTCTGTGTCTCAATAACGCCATTGAACACAGTAATTGATTCCCTTCGTCTTCAACAAGCCTTGTCTCTTTTGCTAAGTGCAGATTATGTCTCTGGAAGGGCTGATATACTTAAAGCTGTCCCGATGCAGCATAATGGAAGGACTAGGCCAAACCCTGAAAATGTATTTCATGTACTTTGTGAAACGTATTTTCCTGGCAAGTATAAGATTTCAGGATCTGATCGGGTTAGCCACTCAATGATTATGTGGGATACACTTAAATACTCCCTTATGTCAACTGAAATTGCGGCGCGCTCTGGACGGACTTCCTTATCTCCAGAATATAGCCAAAACGCTTTAGTAAAGGAACTCAAATCTTCTAGTGGGTTTATATTATCCTTAATGCTAAAAATTGTCCAAAGCATTCGTACAAAGGACTCTGTTAATTTCTTTTTAAGGTTAAGAGGCATTAAGCTCTTTGCCGAGTCTATATGCTCTGGTTTTTCTGCTGAGGAGTTTCCCAGTCACTTACGCAGACAAGGAGGTATTCCATCTGTTTAGGCATTTAAAAAAAAATGTTCTTGTTCCTAAAGAGTCCTTTACTGAAAATTTGTCATTTTTGAGTTTATTTCTGTCTTGAAATAATACAAATGACTCAAAAAGATTGTACCACATATATGGTTAAAATACATTATTTTGTGATAAATATACAATATTTTGAGCCAAAAATATAGCTCAAAGTTTTTTCTTTGTTGGATGGAGGTAGTATTATTTTCTCCCTTTACTAGTGAGCATACAGTTGTGTCATAAGGCATCTAGTTGCTTTATTGCTTATATATATTGTGATTTTCTGTCTGAACCTTCGTGGAACGTACTGATGTAGGACGAGCTTATAGTAGAAGTGTCCTTGGTATTTTAGGAAATAATTATTAATTTTATTATTTTAGTAATTGACTGGTTTAGGATGTATAGTTATTTCCTTATTTAAAATTATTGTTTAAGTAATAGGTCAATCGTTACTCTTTCAAATAATGCTGTAATCTTTATTTTTGGCGGAGACGTATTTAGAGAAGGTTTTGTGCTTTTGTGTTCTTCTAACTGTTGATTTTTAAAATTGTTGTCCAAGTAATAGTTCGATTCTTACTCTTTCAAATAATGCTGTAATCTTTATTTTTTGGGGGAGACAAATTTAGAGAAGGTTTTGTGCTTTTGTCTGCTTGTAACTATTCCTTGCGAAGATAGGTTTCTAATAATTCAGAAAATGTCTGATGAGTGGCAAAAAGTATTCTAGTACCCATTCATCACAATAGCTGGTGAAGCTAGTGAGGTCAATGGTTCATGCTTACTGTTTATGGGCTGCATGCTAACATATAATGCAAGAACAGAACAATTTATAGGCTCTTTGCCAACAGAAAATGTTAAACAGGGATGTTTCTCAGAGGAATGTTTCCACGTGATGCAAGTAGCTAGGAGAAGGCTTTATTAGGCTTAGAAACCTGCAGTAGATCATCAATTATGTGGTTATGGAGAATAAAAGACCACACAGATGCCATAACTTTAGACGCAATATTCAATTTTAGGATTCAGATTAGATTTGGTGAACAGACGAGGATGGTTGGTCACACCAAAAAAGAGAAGAACAATTTCTTCAAAATGGTGACATTGTTGTATTTTTTGCTGATTGCATGTACTATCTGTATTAGTATTTTCCATGTAACAATTTAAAATTATTTCATAAGCATTAACTTTAGCCATTCAGAACTTTACTTCCTCAGGAGTTGACATAAATGTGAATTACAGTTCTTACTTTTCTGCTAGGGGAGATTTTTTATGATCTTGGATATTGCTGAAAATCGGTGAATAACTGACATCTATTCCTGACATGATTCTGGAATTAGATTTTTGATATATAATGACCTGTCTGCTTTACTACAAAATCTGATTTTGCTTACTGACTACCTGAGTCAGTAATGTAGTTTTAACAAGTACTGAGATGTGATGCATCTTTTCTGTTTGGACAAAGATTCGTGGAGGATTAATATTTTCATGTATTGGTACTATGCTTCATAGGTAATATGCTAAGCATCTTGGAGAATGCTGAAACAGAAGTGCAATACCCTGACATTCAATTTTGGAAACGGGCATCTGATTCTATCCTTGCATGTGATGCTTTTTCGTCATTAATGTGGGTGCTTTTCTGTCTTCCATGGCCAAACCTATTGTGCGAGGAATCCTTCCTGTCTCTAATACATATGTTCTATGCTGTAACCATAACTCAGGTTGTTAGATCACTTCATTTGTATAAGCGATCGACAAATTTGATGCTCCCTTTATGATTTTTATATTTAATCTTGTTTCTATATTTTGCAGGCTATTATTACATATTGTGGAAAATGTCCAGTCAATATAATAGACTTGGGATATCATGATTGCCTGATTACTGACATCTACAAATTTATGAGGGAATATGGAGTTACTAATCATTATTTCATTTCCAATTACATTGACTCTTCTTGTGACATTGAGGATGTTATTCGTAGCCTGAGCTTTCCTTATTTGCAAAGATGTGCACTGTTGTGGAAAGTTATAAATTCTTCAACACCAGCACCATTTAGCTATGGGGATCATGTGTTGGAGAGATCATCAAATGCTGCTGATGATAAAATGGGATATGCCAATGGCATTCTGGAGGAGCTCGTCAAGGTTAAAGAGCTGGAGAAGATGTTTAAAATTCCTTCAATGCAAGTTATTCTTAACGATGAAGTTTTGCGTTCTTTGGCCTTGAAATGGTTGCCTCATTTCTCCCGAGAGTTTGACGTACGCGCTCTGCTGTGCACTTTGAACTTGACCCCTGCAGTTCCATATAAGTTGATGATTTTACCTCCTCTTTATCAGGATCTCTTGCAGAGGTATCTTCATGCTTACAGAAAGCCTGCTGATATTTGTTCATTGATGTTCGTCAGGTATCAGCACTGCCCTTGTGGAAAAGTTCCGGAGGCCTGCATTATGCCTGCTGTGTGGAAAATTGTGCTCACCAAACTGAAACTATGCTGCAAGTTCGTATTCAACTTGCATTATATTTACTGTTATCCTTATAATCTCACCCAAGAAATATTACAACCTTGACACTCAACTGCTGCTTTTAATTATGCAACTTTGACACTCATAACTGATTTTCAAGGGAAAGTGGGATCCAAACTCATGCCGCAGCATGTGGTGCTGGTATTGGAATTTTCATGTTGATTAGGGTATGTCACTGTAATTGGATTTATCAGCAAAAAAGTTATCTTAAGCAAGAAAAACCTCATCTAATTTTTCAGCTGTTTTACCTCTTGTAACTTTTATTTAGGGAATTGATATTTCTACAAGTAAATTTGATAGTTCCACAAGCATGAACAGTGAGTGGGACCCACATTCATGTGAGTAAGGCATTGTGGAAATATTATTCTGGAAATACCAATTCCCTTTATTTGTCTAATTTTTCAGTTGTTTAACCTCTCATAACTTTTATTCCTTATAGATGTTCTATGATATGATTAATTCATTTTTTGTCCAATTTAGAAAACTACAATCTTGCTTCAAAGATCAGCGCGTCAAGCATCTTGGCCATCTCCTTACTTGGATGCTTATGGTGAAGAGGTATGTTATCTTTGTTGATCCCGCTTTAGCTAATGTAGGAATCTGATATAATGTTAAAGTTTGGGCCATGTGAGACTATGGTGGATTTCAGTTAGGACTTTCTTTGTAATACAAGTCTCGGTTATTGCAATGCTTAAAAAGTTTTGATAAAAGAAGAAAATGTATAAATAGTAAAGAGAGGATATGATAAAAATTGTATATATATATATATATGATAATGTATTGGCGGTACATTTTCCTATATTTGGGGGATGTTTGTACTCTCTTACAGAGAATAGTTCTAATGTTTATCCTTATGAATGAAATATGAAATAAATTAAAATGGAAAACTCAACTTATAGGACTTAATTAAATCTTATTGAAGTCAAGATACTTGGAATATAATAGTAAATAAAAAAATTAGTGCTCTCAATTCTACCTAGTCAGACATGTGGTCCTTGTTACAGGTTCTACGTTATCTGCACACATAATCACACACAACCCAAAAATTTTACCTATTTGTGGAATATTACAGCTGCCTTCGTGTCCCCACATCCAGCAACCTGTTCGGATAACCCGAATTGAGCTTTCAACAGCCAACTCTAATACCATATGTAACAACCCAGTCAATCCCGTGTCCAGATCAAACGTACCAAGGCCCAATCCATTGTCTCAATAGTTTTTTCTTGGATCTTAGGTTTATTATTGTATGTTTACATAATTGCATTATATGTCTTCATATAAGTGAAAAACATGATGTGAAACATGTTATTTGGTGACTTGGTTCCTATTATTAGCTTTTTTAAGAAACATATAAATTTATAAAAAATTTAGTATTTGGTAAATTTAACATATTTAGATGGATCTTATATTATTAAATTACTATATTTGTTTAGTAATAACAAAATTGTTGGGGGTTTTTTCTTTCTTAAATTCATCATGTAGTCTCCAAAAAAAATATGTTTTATGGATATAATATTGCAAATATTATTAAACAAGTGTCCTTTTTTGGGGACAATCTCAAAAAAGTATTATCCCTGCAAGAGTTTAAATTTCTAATAGGGATGGGGTTGTTTGTTAAGTGTTAATCCCTGTGGGGGTTGGGGTGCGGGTACGGGGAATATTAATGAGACCAGAGATGGGGGTGGGATGTGTAATCCTCGCCCCCAGCCTACTCCATTGCCATTCCTAGTCGTGTGGCCCTAGAACCTTTTCTTATTTCAAATATAGTTGTTTTATCATTAGCCAATAAGCTATTAAATTGTGGAATAAGCATATGGTACGATAAGCTGTCACAGTTTACAAATTGTGATCTTGTTAATCAACTGCTTAGAATATGATATAGTTAGGAAGAAGAATATTGTAAAGGAAATTGAGAGATTAAAAGAGAAATGGAGAAGGATAGGAGTCTGAAATCTAGCAGAGGAATAAAGAAAGAAAGGAGAGAATTATGTTTTAAGGAGATAAAAACTTCAGATTAAAATACTTCATCTCCCTAACTAAGTTACCAAATAACCATCATAAGTATTTATAGGCCACTGTAACCAACTTTGTGAAATTTGAACCCACCAACTACTTGACATCCTCTCTTATTTAGCTGCTTAACCAACTCCTGGACTATTAGCATAACAGACTTTGTGTGACATAAGCACAAGTCAGTTTGCATTTCAATTAATTTTTTTCCCACTGATTCTAAACTTTGAAATTGGAAAGGTTCTATATCTTACATATCACTGTTCCTTTATGAACTCCTAGATATCCATGGTATTGAAATATTAACAATGATTTTGTGGTTCTTGGCCAGTAGTTAGCAACTAGAATTTAAATTGTCAATTATAGCCATACAGGGTATTAGATGTAAACTGTTAATAAATAGAAAAGCTTAGGGGTGTTTCTGAAATTCAGAAGTGTGTGCACATTTAGAGGGGGGTAAATAGGTGAATATGCTTTAATTGATTAACAATGACAACTTTTAATTTTTCTGCTAACTGAAACTATACAGACATGTTATAATCTGTCTGCTTAAGTGTTTAAATGAATCTTGATATGCAGAGTCAAATTGTAGAGTAAAGTTGAACTATCCAGACAGGTTATCACTTAAGTATATTCAACTAATATGCAGAACCAGTTAACTGATATGCAGAACCTATTAAGTAGTAACTGTAGAAATGCACACAAGATAAACAGTAAATAAGAACACCAAGATTTTTACGTGGTTTTGCTCTTAAACTCTAATGACTTAATCCACATATTGGAAACTTTTTTATTAACTTTAATATTTAAGCAATTACAAATACTCCCTGTTACAAAGAAGCTCTGAACACTATTGGACATCACTGCCTCTTTTGCATAACTGCAACCTTTTGCACCTCTGCAACCGCTTGTACCACTGCAACCTTACAACTTCTTTTATACAGGCCTATCCACCATTGGATCACTCAAGCCAAAGTAGGTTTGTATACATGTTTTAATATGAACGCATATAATAACAAGATATCTATGAATTTCTAGCACAAGTAATTAATAATAAGGCAAGAACAATTTTTCTAGAAATTTTTCTGTTAAAGCTCAATATTTCTCTATTCGTTGTCTTAAGCTTTAGCTAAGAGGAAGATATATATAGAGTAAAAGCAACGGTCATAAAAGCTAAGGAACACAATTTTAGCAATTCCAATAGAATTAAGCTGCTAAAGAAATAGATTTTGAATTTGAATAAACAGCTTGAATTAAGGTAGATATAATATCTTGGCAAACTCAACAGCTATAAATAAGGAATTAATATCCTTGTAGAATCACCACTTTGAATAAAGGAAATTATCAATAACTAGATCAAAGGGATAAGATCTTAAAATATGGCTGATTAATATCTCAATTGATTTGGTTTCCAAAATCTATTTCCAACTTTTGAATTTGAATTTTCAGCTATTTGAAATAGGAAATAAAACTGAATTAATTTGGCTTCCAAAAATAACTCTTTAAAGGATTTGAATTTTAAGCACATGAAATCTTCTTTTATAAAATAATTTCCAGCATAATAAAATTGCCTTGAATTTAATTAATCAAGCTAGAAATCCTTACATTTGATTTCCTATGTGATATCTTAGGGACTTAACCATGTGGTGGCTGTAATCAACATTTCTTCATGAAGATCCACTTCAAATCTTGTTACATGCATAATTAGTCCATAACCTGAAAATCACAAAATATCTCCATACAAAATATATGTTGTCATTATTAAAATAAAAACTCATAAATCAACAGTTTCTAATCCGGCATCTGATTGTGTTGGGAGTGGCTTTGTGGCTACCAAGCTCATATGCAGTTGGTAACTAATTTCATTTTAAGAATGTTAACTTTGTACATTAAAAACTAATATTTAGATTCCAACTTTTTGAGCTGATATTCTGTCCAGGAAAAGATATTATAAGTTGAAACTGGAAACATATGTCAAATTCTTTTGAGCTTTTTGTTCTTGTGGTTCTAATACATCAGTATATTCGGTCTAGAGTAGTCATGATACTGCATTTTGGTAAAGTTCTGTAGCATATCAGAAAATATGTTGGCAGCATCTTTTTAGCTAATGTTCATATTGCTTCATGTTGTGGAGACAAGCCCATGCTACATTATTAACTTCTTCTGAATTTTTCATCATTTTGATTCATTATGAGTAAGGAAATAAAATGTAAAACTGTGGCCACACTTGTATATTGTCAATGCATCTAGATTGTGCATGTATTACAAATTATCAATATGTATCTATATATTTTTAATTTTGCAGGATATCAAAATGCATAGGGGAAAGCCGTTGCACTTGAATGAAGAGCGCTATGCAGCTCTAACTCATATGGTATAAAGGGTTTTTCCGTACTTGTTTTACTTGTATAACATTCTCTCTATATTCATCAGGATATGTACACAAAAAAAATTAGCTCCTTAATACTTGAGTCAGCCAAGATGGAACAAAAGGCTTTAAACCTTGGCATGCAACTTTGGAGCTACGGTCTCACCTAAAGCAATAACCTTTTACCATTTGATTTTTGAATAATGAGTATGTTTGACCAATCTATAAGCTTTTTAATTGAATTTGTTATCTTCTTTATAAAAGTCTCCTATGTTATGGTAGTTTTCTACCCTTTTGTGTCTAGTCACAAACTTAATTAATCCCAACAAGTACTTGAGTGTATCCTTGTTATGACCTCAAATGTGGTGTTGTCATATGGGGGGCAGATCCCATGTCGGTAATGTGGGATACTAGCTTTTCAGGATGGGCTCTCTCATGGCTATATTCGTTACAGTCTACACTTTATATTGTTGGATTATCCTTTTGCTTTAAAACACGCGCTATTGGTGGTTTGGAACCAGCAACCTTGAGGTTATTCCTCAGACCCATCATTTCTCCCATCAAATGCAGTTCCTCTCAGCCCACCTATTTATTTCATGTCTAGTGAGTTTGCCACCAGATTTCTATTTTGCTTTCCCCCTGTTTTACGATCTATTTTCTGCATTCTAGGTTGCATCTCATGGCCTTGATCGATGTTCAAAGGTGCTACACCAAACAACTGTTGGTGCACTTTTCATGCTATAGCATTGAATCATGTTGAAGTCATACTAAGTCAAGCTCTAGTGACTGGTACTGAAGACCACACTCTTAGTACTCTTCTTTTTTGCTTCTGTATACGTTGTACCAGTCAGAGGTCCTGTAATTTATTTCTGTATGTTCTTTTATACAATCAACAGTTATTCTTCCTTTTTTTCATTTTTCCTTGTTTTCATAATTTTGCAGGTAGTCTAAACTTTTAAGCCACGTGATATCAGCAGATATGAAATACAAATTGTTCGCATTTTTAAGCTTTTGCTCAAAGCATAGGATTTAACCCAATGTACAGTTCATTGAAAGGAAAGATACTGAAGGCACTAAATGAAAATTCTCTGCAAAGGCATATACTTAATATATTTAAGTTACATGACAAGTGTTACAAAGCGACCTCAATCGGTCACATATGTTTTACATGTAGTTTGTATACCATCACCTGTCTATGGTCACCAATGATTTGTTCCCTGAGTTACAAAGTAAAAGACCATCTGAGCCCGGGGGACTGAAGGAGGTCTCTACCTTTAAATAATATACTGTTTGAAGAAGACACATAATTCCAGTTTTGCAGACTTAAAGCCTCATTCTGGAAAAGAAAAGGGAAATATACACCTCAGTATGATTTTTGTCCAGCCAAATGCACTGAAAAAGATATAATGGGATCATCCTATAGGTCATATCTTCTCCCTTTCTTTTGTATAGGAACCAATATAAAACAACTCCTTCACATCACACCGATCTCAAGATTCTCAACACAATCCAACCTGAAGATAATACCAGACTAAAAAGAACATGAGAAGCTCTTTACAACGTAAAAATGATGGTTCTCGCTCTCTTAACTTCCATAGCATGTGAACGTCAGTAAACTTGAACAATTTACCTAAAATACTTGGGAGCCTCCAAAGCAAAGAAGTCCAACTTCTTCATAACTCTGACTTTCAAATTTCATTCCAAGAGAAACTTCCTCCTCGCAAGAAATCTAGTAAAAAGACTTCGCATTGAACTGCCTCAACCCTCCAACTCGCTTATATTACTTTCCTTCCCGTGAAATATCCTGAAAGAAATCTCCAGCAATTCACTCTCAATCTTGGGAGTACGAGTCCAAATGAACAATACCCCACCCCCATCAAAAAAATAAAATAAAACAAAGGAAGGGGGTAAAAGAAGAGAATTGACAGTCTATGCCATATGCCACCTTTGTCTCTTTATCCCTGCTTTTCATTAGATTGAAGGGAACTCCAGTCTGCTTCTCCTTCCCCCAAAAGTTTTTCCTAAAGCTTATCCCTAAGCTCAAACTATGATAGGTCCTTGTATACACCTCTGAATTAGTGCCTTCCCACAAGGTCATTATGTGGAAACCTCATCTTTTTACTATCTATATCACTCTTGCTTCTTTTTCTCATACCTCTGATACAAATACTTAATTTACATTTAAGATTGAGTTGGTAGGTACATTAGGGAGCTTAATTTACCCTCTGCATTTGGACAGATTGTTTTTTGTTGTGTGCCTTGACTTCTTGTTTGGGATCTGACGTTTTACTTGACCCGAATTATTTTGTGCGGCAACTGGAAGGAAATGAAGGATGAGGTTTAGTGGTGGTAGCAGAGGACTGAGATTGATATAGACCTGTTTTATTATTTGGGCCCATTATATATGTAATTGAATCTCGTGCTTCGGTATTCTTTTCTTTCTAAGTTTTAGCCTCTTTCAGAGAGATATTCACGAGTTGTATTCTTCATGCTTTGATATAGTAATATCTTTTCTCCCTCAACTGTGGTCTTTCTCATTTTGGGTTTTTTGCATAATTCTTGTGTTCTTGCTTGGCTTTAATTTCCTCTGGATGTTTTTGTGTTTGACAGTTTATTCTAGCATTTTTTTTAATCTAGATAATGAACTCTAAAATTGTTCCAGCACAGTGGATTTTCTTAAATTATCATCTGGGTTCAATGCAGATAATTTTGATTTTGTTGTGTTTTGTTTTTCTACTAAAAAAGTAATGATTACATCTTCTTGGCAGGTAATCTGAATCCTTCCCCTGAAAAGACATGTTCATCGGGGATACTGGTTCATTGGTTTGAACTAGGTCAAGACAACATATGGTTGGATGTACAGTTTTCTTCTACTTGTGTATAAAAGATCGTGCTTCACCAGTGTATATATTGTGTTGGTTGCAAAATGTAGATATGTAAATTAAGGTCTAATTGCTTATTAAGTAGTTTGGAAGAGTATTATCAGGAAAATTCTTCTGCATATATATTTTTCATCTAATGGTTTAATCCTACTACTTTATAGAGAGAATGTTACCAAGCAATTGCCGGTGACCACCACCAGTACAGGTGCCACCACCGCAGTACCGCCACCTCACCTTCTTGATTATAGAATTCAACCAAAATTTCAATGATATCAATTGGATCACAACATTCAAGAGAACGCATAAATCACAATGAAACATCTGAAGGACAGTTTACGCAACTGCAAATCATCCTAGTGAACGGTCTGAAAAACAGCAGAACTATGCATGGTCTGCAATTGACTAGTTCTTGAGTAAGCAAATCATCACCCCTCAAACACGAAAAAGCTTCAAAAAAAAAAAAGGCTTTATTATCTTCCTCTCGTCTCGTATTAAGTGGTACAATAAAGTAACTTTAAATATTGGATCTTATTGGTAAAAATCAAGCATAAAAAAATTTATTAAGCCCCTTCTCTGGGGGTTAATATGTACAAAACCATTACAACCGGAATATGTATTGAAACTAATGGATTGCACTAAACATAAAAGAACAACCGGTATACTAATTTTGATAAAAGTTTTGCCATGATGCCAAGTTCAGGAAAAGGTCTGCTGCAGCATTCACCTTGTGGCAATGGTGTAAATAAATGTATGAGCAAAAATCAACGACTCCAAGTGGCAGATCTTGAGCATCTGATTTGATTACCATGACACTGCCCCTCCCTTTCCAAAACTTGTAGCTGGCTCCAAAGAAAATTTCGTACTCACAAGTGTAATTCCAGCTTTCATTCCTAATTCAACAAATATAGCAGTCAAATTAGAAACTAATGAAATTATCCAAGTCTCCAGCTAGCTTCCTTGTAAAAGAAATAGCAGAGCTGCAATTATAAGAATAATAATAACAATAACGGAAATATTTATAATGTCTGCTCATAGATTAGCAAAAACTCCCTCAGTTTCAATTTTGAGAAATAATAAATCTCGACCTTTTAAAGTCATTTTGAGACACGTTTGAATTCAAAACTAATGGGATTCGTTAAGTTTTGGAAATAATAAACCTTGCAACTAATAGTAACTTTTACATGGTTTACGATATTCATAATTGTGTTGCTTAAAATTAAATCAATTCATGTCAACTTTGAATAAATGTTCCAAATTTTTACTTCAAGTCACAATTGATTCTTATATTACTGAATGAAGGGAGTGATATTCATGGAAAAAGAAACCAGTCACACCATAGTACCATCTAAAAATTCCAATCATGTATCATAAACTTTATGTCCCAATGGCTACCAATATAGTTAACAGTTCAGTAAGTTACAGATATTGGATCAATGTACTAGAAATATATAGCGACACAAACAGTTTTCCTAGCTAGTTAGAAAGAAATATAAGTTGGAAAAGTATTTAGAGCCCATCCTCAAACATTTTTCCTGCTTTTCTTTCCATTTTGGAAACAAAGTTTACCTTAAAAGGTACAAAATAAATAAGTAAATAAATAGAAGTACTTAATTATTATTTTTTTCTAGGAACCTACCTTAGTAGGAGAAGAAAATATTATGCTCTACAGGTTGCCGTTATATTCTAAAGCAGGCACTATGACATTAAATCTTCCATTTTTTATTTTTTTTTGCCAAACGTAAGTTAGAGAAGGAAATATTATGCTCTACAGGTTGGCATGATATTCTAAAGCAGGCTCTATAAATTAAAGAAATCTGCATTTAGCCTTTTAAGGGGAAGAGAGTCAAGTCAAGGTCCAAAAACCTACAAAGATATATTTGCTACTAATTTGTCAAACCTCTAAGGAGAAACAAACCACCTAGATGCATATCCCACTCATAACTTCAAGTCTTCATCCTATAAACAAAATAGCAATATGTTCTGTATCTTAGTCTTTTATACTTTTCAGTAGAAGTGAAACTCGAGAAACTGAGAAAGGGATAGTTATTGCATATGATAGTAGTTTGAACATAAATGCAATGGTCTAAAACGAGGTCTAGGCACCACTTAGACGCTAGGCACTGCCCAACCTTGTCAAGTAGGTGCTAGGCGGGCTAACTAATGTCATCGCTGTCACCATCCACCACCATCGACGCAACCTGTTTCCCACACTTCCCTAAATAATGTGTTGTTGCGATCTGGTTTCTTCTAGCATATGAGATGGGATAACATTTGATAATATCCTTTTAATTTGTTAAAATTACTATTGTCCCAAATTTCTATCACAATTCAAACTTGGCCCCCTAATTTGACAGTGTTTTAAATCAATCCCTAAACTTCCACTTTTATAAATACAACATTAATGTTATAATAAATACAAACGAATACACCTAGCTTTTTACAAATATAAAAAGTAATAATAAAACTACACTGCCTCCCTCGCCTAGGCCCCGCCTAGGAAAACGACTATTCCCCGCCTAGTTAAAGCCTAGGCCCCGCCTAGGAAAATGCCTAGGCTCAAAGCCCCCTTTGCCGCCTAGGTCTGCCTAACACTCTTTAAAACATTGCATAAAAATATAAACAATAATAGGCTAAAACATATTGGTAGAAAGGTTGCAACTCAAAGAGGCACTTACAGATTAACTTCTAGGTCACACCAATGTTGGGTGCATGAGAACAATCTTCATTATCTATATTACAACGTCAGAGGAAAGTTTGTGCAAACAAAAAAGTGAAACTTTTTATTTTCCCCTTTTTACCCTTAAAAATTGAAAAAATAAAACATAAAATCCTTTTACTCGCATTTTCTTCACTCTGACTAATAGTAGTTACTTTTTTAAATTCAAAAACTTCCCTTTTCTGTCTCCCCACTCCTTTATTATCCCTATTATCTCTCCAATATTTTCCCTTTCATTCTCCACACACGTGGTATGTGCCAGGATACTAGTAAACAATAAAAGGTTTAAGCACATTGTCAGAAAGGTTGCAACTCAAAGAGGCACTTACAGATTAACTTCTAGGTCACACCAATGTTGGATGCATGAGAACAATCTTCACTGACAGGAGGGTTTTCTTTCAATATCAATTCCAGAGTTTTAGCACTATTGTCACGCTGCTCCTTGTCGAATGTGAACTCAAGCTGCTTTTCCACGGACTTGAAAATAGAAGTTCGTTTGGATCTTAATCGATATGGCGGAGATGCATTGAAGGCCTTACCATTGCATAGCGCACTGAAACCATTACCAACCCAAGCAGGACTTGCACACAAGTTCCTGTCACGTGACCCAGGATTTTCCAAACGGCTACTTTGCCCCGGTTTATCATAAGCATGAGATCTGTCCTTGACTGCTTCGCCATCAGCCTTCCCATTTTTATTTGAAAGTAGAGATGTTAGAGCTTCAGCCTTTCTTTTTCGTAAGATGGAAGGTGTATTTGGAAAGCTCCTAGCAGCCATTTTCAGAATGGATTCTGGAGTCTGCCCATACAAACTGCTGCTCTTCACAGGAGGTGGCGTGTAGAAATTTATAGGTGGTACTATAGGACTAGAGGCCGCTTCAAGCACTTCAAGCGCTTCAAGCTGCATCCTGGTCATATTTAAAAGATCTGAATCGGGTGGGAGATAATGTTCTAATAGGGGTGGCTGATAGTACAAGGAACCATAAGTTGGACTTCCATATTGAGATGATGTTGCAATTGCTTTGTCTTCACTATTGGTTGCTACATGGTTATCTAAATTTGGCAATTGTGGGTTGCATATGGCAACTTCAGAATCAGCAGGCTCATAAGGGAGGACAGCTGATGAAGCACCCATATCATGGGATGGGGTTGAGGACTCTAACTGGTCCTTCCCATCTTCTTCAGTTTTGCATACTTCTGTAGTTCCTGATGAAGTTTGGACAGTTGATTCTGACCCTCTACTAGAACAAACAACCAGTTTCGCAGTTGAAGATGCTTTGTTCAAGTCTTTTGCACTAGTTTGAAGACCATTTTTTGCAACCGGCGGAAGGCTTCCAGTAGCTAAATAAAACTCTAACTTCTTCTTCAAAGAACTATTCCAATGATTCTTAATTGCATTATCAGTCCTGCAATTAATAATTCTGTAATGAGCAAGAATAAACACAACATATATATATATATGGGATACACATTAATCTAGTCAATACTGCAGCACAAACAAATCCAGCGTGCTCATGATCCTAATTGATACAAAGTTGCAAATAAAACTAATTATTATGATGAGGTTTTGCTAGCAACCTAAAGTTGTGAAAATAATCAAAACATAGAAACAACCTGCAACCTCTATCAACGGTAGGGATCCAAACAATATTAAACTAAACCCTTTGATCTGATATGCAATAAAACAAAAGCTTGGGAGGCACACATTTCAGATTCACTATAAACTTCTTTTAAGATTTAGTAAGAAGGTAATTGATATTCTTAAGATTCTTGTGGTCCTCGTCTCGTCTACGACTTCAATTGATTGTCATGACCCTGCATCCGATAAGTTTTCGTCTCTTCTAATATTACTGAAATTTAATGAAAGAATAATCACATAAGTTATTGAATTGTCTTCATAATAACCAAATATATTGAAAATGAAACATGAGATCGAATAGAGGCCCATGATCTAGAATGTTGTCTTTCTATTTCACTGTAACGTCCAAGCTACCCACATATCAGTCAGTAGATTGATAATACATTACTCTAAATATTATGCTAGAATCCAGATTAGATGTAGTTATGTGACACCAAAACCGATTGTAACAATTGCAAGATCCAATAGAAATATAATGTTTTGCTCTAGAAAACGCATTCTACATGGATGGTCTTATAACAACCGAGACAATCGCTTACAGTATTGAAGTACCAGGTCATAAAAATACATGATGCAATCCATTTGAAACTAACATAAAAAAGTATACTTGAAGAAGATGAAAGTTTTAGGATTTGATTCTATCTCACAGCAGGACCCACTTGAGTCGGTAGGAGCCCCTTAGAAAAGCAACTCAAAAATAATAGGAATTTAAGAATTTCTTTCTCAAAGCAGGATCACTTCAGACCTCAAATCATCAACCTATAAGCTATGTTACAAGGACTCTTCTAAATGGGCGAAGTGCCCATGTCGAACACCAAACTACTTTTTAGTTGTACACAAGCAAAGTATGGAAAATCATACTTGCTCTTTATATTTCTACCCATCCCGGAGATATATATATGGCATTTATGCAAGTGTTTACCAAGTTTTTACTTTCTTAAGGTTAATGTGAATTACTTTTCAAAAGGGGTATACTTAGGTATAATAAGTTGTATATAGATAGGTGAATGATCAATAAAAAATCTACCACTTCTATTAAAAGGAGAGAATGTCCTATGTTATTCGGTAAATGACAACTCAGTAGTTCTTGACCAAGGCAGAATG
Organism: Panax notoginseng; assembly: GCA_016801055.1. Taxonomy (NCBI): domain Eukaryota; kingdom Viridiplantae; phylum Streptophyta; class Magnoliopsida; order Apiales; family Araliaceae; genus Panax; species Panax notoginseng. The sequence goes on from CM029021.1 coordinate 173,827,204, forward strand.
AAATTAGAAATTCTAATTTGCATTATTTAGAGTTGTGCATTTGAAAATCGAAATGCATATAATCAAATACAATAAGACTTGACAGAAATTTCATGTCTTATATTTGATTGGAATATTGTATGGTAGAATGATTGAATTGTATGGTAACTATTCGCTGAAAGGTTCTTTTATGATTAAATGAATAAGATTACAAAATATATGCTACATCGTATCAAATATGATTGGCTTGTGTGCATATCACTTTCAATATAGCCTATAAGTTGAAGAATACAATAAATCTACATAAACAAGTATCAGAACTGTGAGAATTTTTGAAGCATGTCTAGAGATTTATGTGAAGTAACACAACCCTAGGTATGATGATTAGAGTTTTATCTTCTTCGTCTCTTCTTCTCTTCTTTCTTCACTACTTTGCTATTTATACAGCAACTATAAAGTAATAGTTTACGTAAGCTCAATCTTTCATTCTTCTAATAAAAAAAGCAACTCCATAAAGGCGCATCTATGTTCTACTTACTATATGGTCCCAAAAAATCCAACAGAAAAATCCCCAAGGAACCCCTTTCTTGATACACAATCTAGTTTGCAATTATGCCACCTATCCAACAAAATTAAAAAAATTGCAATTAAACCAGCTATAGAATTGTTTCCGTAATGTTTGTCCTACTACATTAAAAACAAGTTCACTCGAAGAGAAGAGATAGTATGCAAAATTTGCAATTGACAACCTACTAGAGTAGTATCTATATAGCATGACAGCAATCAATATACCGCAATAAAGTATTTCACTTGACTATTTAGAAAGAATATTAATTTAGGTACTTGTGACATTAAATACATGTTCTGTGAATTTTTCTGCACAAGATCTACTGAGAGATACAAATAGCAAAATTGAGATCATTACAGCATCATGTTGGCCCCCAGGGACAGTAATACTAATATAGAACTACCTACATCTGCATGAACAATTGATTACCTTCCGGCTAGAACCTTAGCTATTTCAGCCCATTTGTTTCCATGTATTCGATGGGCATTCATGAGGGCTAATTCTTCCTCCAATGTCCAAGCATCCCTTTTTATATCTGGATTTAAATGATTGTGCCACCTGAAACCATTTTACTATTATTCTCCATAATAGCCAAAAAAATAATCAATGAACCTAATGGCAGAACTGATAAAAGGAGTGTATAATCGGGAGGTCATTTTCTTACAAACTTAGGGATGATATAAAAAGATATGAAAAAAATACCAACAATTGAATGAAGGGATGTTCTAATATTATTCATCATCATCTGCCACCACATAGCCTAGGAGATAAATTAAATTCCTTCATTTCAACAGTATCTGTATATATATTTATGTGTGCGTGTGTTGTGTGTGCCTGTGGTGTGGCTAAAATCTATGTGACACAAAATCACATATACTTAGACACCCAAGTCATATGTCAAAAAAAAAAAGGACACCCAAGTCGAATGTAAAAACAAAACAATAGAATGACATATGCAATCATACTCAAAATTTAAAAAGAAGCAGGAATGTGTTTATTATATAAATAAATCAATATCACCTACAAATTGTATATAATGCAAATAATTTCAATTGTGATATACCTCTCACGGCATTGTTTCCCTATGCGGCCAGGTAAAGATTTTGCAATGACTGACCATTTTGTAGGTCCATATTTTGCTACCAGTTCAGTGATTTTCTCATCCTCCTATAAAGCAAAAAAAAAAAGTATTTAAACACCAAGAAGCTTGTCAAAATAATATTTTAATTCCATTTGCAATAATAGATACAAAAGAGGGGGGAAATGGTGCCAACCTCCTGAGTCCAAGGTCCTTTAATAAGTTCTGGATTGAGAACCTTTTGCCATCGATGCAGACACTGCACTTCAGATCTATCCAGAAAGAATTCAGCTGCATACACGTCAACCATACATATATTATATATATGAGAAGTAACAACGCCATATTATTAGAGCATCAATTAAATAGAACAACTATTAATTTAGTGATGCTGAGATATGTAATAAAATAAAATAGAGGGAAACCTAAAGATGCTGGATGGAATATTTTTAAAATGAAATTAAAAAAAATATCATGTTACTACATTGATACATATACCAGATATGATAAAACGATCACTCTTTTCCTAAAGCATCAAAATTTAGCAAGTCAATAGCAGCATGCTTTTCGAAAGAACACCTCCAAAAGAAGCTGCTGGTTCGCATTTAGGTAACACTAAGAAGCTATAGAAAACAAATACACCACCACCAGCATATCCGGAGTGGTTCAAAGACCACTAACAAGTTCCATGTTATAAGAGATCTGATCCTTTGTTTGGTTTGGGAGAAATAGCAATTCCAATTCCAATTGATGGATTTAGGATTAGACAGAATTAGCATGCTATCCACAAGTAAGTTGAGCTTCAATTAATATATTCTCCTATTCTGGGGCAATAAGTTTTGGCAGGAATTATTTTTTCTTTATTTATTTTCCTTTTGTAGGTAAGTTGGAAGGAATGAGTTTGTATTAGTAGGTTTATGTAAAGAAATCTCAGCTTGAGGGTCACTAAGCAATGCCACTGTACAAAGCACTCCCTTGTAAATTCTTTCAAACACATTTCCTTCTCTTCTCCCTCTGTGGCTTTAATAAACTACTACCAATAGGTAGCTTAAGTGGTTCAAGGAGGAGCAGGGCTCAGGTGCAACTAAAAAAGGGAGAGATATACAGAGACGCATCTAAGGGGATTCTTGGACATTCCCTAGGGCATCAAGGTTGAATAAATTTTGTACAAATAGAAAAATAATCAACAACAACATAAAGAAAGAATTTGTTGTGCAAAACATTAGTAGCTTTCTTCTTTTATTTAAACAAATGACAATAACAAATATACAAAGAGCATAACAATATTAAATCGTGACAGAGAGAATAAATGAATTTTTAAAATGAAAGATCTCAATTGTAACTATCAAATGCAATATGCCTTCAAAAATAAAACTAGCCACTAAAGGCACAAAAAGGGAATAGACAAACCTATTTTTTTCCAACACTTCCCCTTGAAAACTGTAACAGCTCTCTTTAATGTATCATCCTGTAGAAAATTCAGGAGGTTATTTATACCAAAACTTATAACCCTAAAACAATAACAAAAGTAAAAACAGTATCAAACCAGAAAAGATAATTCATCATAGGCAAACATTATAAGATCCAAGTCTAAAGGGACATAAATGTGAATGCCCAGGGTACATAACAGATATCATCCAGTGCACATCACTGGTAAAATCAAAACTTTTGGTAAAAGAAACAAAAGCTAATATTTTGAAGACCACTGACCGGAAAACTTAAGTAGACTACCACTGTTTAATAGTTCAACAAAAAGGATCAATAGAACCCTCAACTTCCAGAAAGATATAGATACGGATAACTTCGAGTCTCAAAAATAAGGCTTACCTCCTCTGGAGTCCATCCCCCCTTAGCTCGCCGAATAGGTCCAGTAGTCCGCCTATAAAGAGAAATTTTACATTATTAATGCTAGTGGCCAAGACTCAATCAGTTGAAAAAAAGAGAGGTCTACTTGTACCCTCAACATACCAATAAGATTATTGTGCCTGAGGGTGATCCTAATTCCTTCATTCATTGTTTACAGATTATCTTCTTTTTATTTGGGTGAGGTTGTCTATAATGATGTATAAACGGTGATAATCTATTTATAAATTTTACAAATAATACAACCACAAGCATTTTCACATTTCACTGTGATGTGCTACATTCAATTTCTCCATATTTACAAGTTAAAGGGCATTTGCATAAGTTCCAACCTGTCTTTCAATTTCAACAGTCTTGCCATACGAATACACACACAATAATTGGATGGAATGAACATACTAAATTATGCATACAATAATTGGATGTACAAAACATACTAAATTTTTCTTAGAATAATTAAACTAAATGACTAGTATTCGGTAGTGGTAAGTTTTGAATGCACTTACGCAGGTTCAGTTAATAAATGATTCTCCATACAACAATATTTACAAAAAGAAGGTATAGAAGTTCAATAACACTACCGGTGAGCTGGCGAGTCAGTAGTGGGGCTATTTATGCCTGGTGATTTGTTTTGAATGCACTTACGCAGGTTCAGTTAATAAATGATTCTCCATACAACAATATTTACAAAAAGAAGGTATAGAAGTTCAATAACACTACCGGTGAGCTGGCGAGTCAGTAGTGGGGCTATTTATGCCTGGTGATTTGACCGAAACACTCCCACTAGTTTCAGATACCGAAGAGCTTGATAAGGCTGCAGATTGCTTGTTCTCCAGACAACACTCCTCTGATTTTACCTCAACCATTCCTTCTAAGAATCACCTTCAAAGGCAACCCTCTAATCAAAATTCACAACCCATCAAACAAAATTCATATCTCAACACAGCAAACAGAAAACAAAAGGAAACCCTCAAAACCAATTTCACTAGTTCAACTTTAGTCAGCAGAAATTATTCAAACCCTAATTACATATAGCTTCAAACTTCCCACCGCAAATAATAAAACTAAAACCCAGATCTTAAAAACTTTATAATCAGATCAAAAAATAAATTAGCAACACCCAAATCATATGCTATACATGCACACAATTCAATTAAAAAACCCCAAGAAATCCAAAATTAAACGAATCAGAGCTAGTTCTATCAAAGATAAAGCACAACTGAATGATCTAAAACATTGTTTTGATGATAACTGACAAAATAAAGTCCTTGAAGAAACAATTTTAGAAAAGTAAACTACCTCTAATAGAATAGAAGTGGCGGGAATCGAAGTCAAGCTCATCGACCCCAGATGCCAAAGAAACGTCTCATCAGTTTAGAGAGGGGATGGGTTTGGTTCGGGAAAAAACACCTCGCCCGTAGAAAGAGACAGAGGAAAAAAAAACAAGTTTGTATATAACGAATATAAGGCCACCGACGTCTCCGTTGTCCACCGTTAATTCGTAGGCTTGTAGGGCACTGGATATGTTAACGGCAATTGACGGTTCTCATGGCCGTTAGGGAACAAAAGTTTGAACCTCAAACGGCACACTTCTTCTCTTATGGCTATCCTTTAAAGGTCTAACAAGTTTGGCTCCGTAAATTCTTCCCGGGTAATTTTCCACCGTCGGATCAGATCACTGGAAACCCATGTAAGGTACTAGTATATTCTTTGTTTTTATATGGGAAGCGAGGCGTTAAAACATTTAGTAACTGATTGAGCATTGATGTTTGTTGTGAGTGACGTCAGATCATAAGTTATCAACGGCGAGCACAGGATCTTTACAGCTAAAGTTTAATAGAGGCGGTTTAACAAAGATATTTGGATTACGAGAATCTAACGTAATATTTGTACACCATTGACTTAAATGTTAGACGCTAAAATGTAAATACTAAAAGTTTAATTCGAATCCCACTTGAAAAGACGTTTGATCTAGATTTGTGAAGATTAGTTCGACTGTAGTCGAAAAATTCTCAGTTATCAGAAAATATATATATATATATAGGAATCGGATCCTATTCGGACTCCCGGACATGTTTAAAATCTTGTTTTTTTTATAAACACATAAAAAAAAAATAATAATTTATGGAATTGAAATTTTTTTCATAATACAGTGTTTTGGGTATAGTTTGGATACATATAACAAAACATGTCTGTATAGTCTGTTTTGTTATATATACCCAAAACACTGTATTATGAAAAAATTTCAGTTCCATAAATTATTATTATTATTTTTATGTGTTTATAAAAAAAACAAAAAAAAAATCCGGACATTAGATCCGTTCGGACTGAATCTTGTCCCTATATATATATATATATATATATATATATATATATATATATATATATATATAATTTAAATATAAATAAATTTAAATTTTTGATATATTACTCGAATCTCTTCAAATTATAATTTTTTATTAATATTCGAATCATATTGGCTCGAAAAATTTTGTAAATTAAATTTGAACAACTCAATACTCTAACTCGACTTGATTCATTTACACCTTTACTTTAAATAATTTGAGTTAACCGTCGCAGTATGAATAAAATCGAGCAACAACTACTCCCTTTGTCTCTTATTATTTAGGGTCCTTAACACTAATATACAACAATTAGAAAGTAATTAAAAAATAAAACATCCACAAAATAATTACAAAAATAACGCAACACAATATTACGCTACTAAAATTACGAAACATTAACTCCCTACACGTCAATTACCGACTTTCATATTTGAAACCATTCGATCTTAAATTCAAACTAATGAAGAAAAACAGAATTGCTTTAGATCGGAGAAGACAGATCGGAGAAGACGAATACTTTGACGGCGATGCAACTTTGAGATCGAAAAAAAATCGGAGAAGATCAACAGCAATTTTGAGATCGTCAAACAGCATTACGAAGTTTCATATGTAATTATACATTGTGTTTATGCTTTCGATTTATAATCAGTAACCAGATTGTTGATTGTTGATTGATTATTTACAGATTTGTATACTGAGGTATTTGAGTTTAAAGTTTATATGCATATAGTTACCCCGTAGTTACTACATACTCGTATATTGATTATATTTCTTAAGTTTTTCGCTCTTGAATTTGTCACAAAGTCACTATACTGACTGTTTTAATTGTAAAATGCATGTAAAAATATGTTTTATATTCTGGTTACTAAGTACATATAAATTGGTTACTGTGTATTATTGATTTGGTTACTGTATAAGATTTATTTGGTTGCTGTATACTTTTAATGTATATTCTACTTATATTTTTTATATTGATGATTACTTATTAGATATATTGGTTACCTTCCTGCAACTGTTGGTTACTGTCAAATATGTATTTGGTTAGTATATAATGCTGACTTGGTTACTGCATAATATTACTGTGTTTTATACTGTTTGCTTTTATATTGATGGTTAATGATTAACTACATTGGTTACCTTCATACATCTGTTAGTCTTTAATTTGTAACAAAGTCATTACTGATTGTTTTGGTTGTCAAATGAATGTAAGAATGTTTTTATAATATTGGCTACTAATTACATATATCTTGGTTACTGACTAATGATGTCTTGGTTACTGACTAATGCTGACTTGGTTACTGACTAATGTTGTCTTGGTTACTGCATAATATTACTGACTAATGTTGACTTTGTTACTGACTAATGCTGACTTGGTTACTGTGTAACATTATATTAGCTATTGTCTAATGCTATCTTGGTTACTGTCTAATGTTGTCTTGGTTACTGCATAATGTTACTAACTAATGCTGACTTGGTTACTGTGTAACATTATATTGGTTACTAACTAATGCTGACTTGGTTACTGACTAATGCTGACTTGGTTATTGTGTAACATTATATTGGTTACTAATTAATGCTGACTTGGTTACTGTGTAACACTATAATGGTTACTGACTTGGTTGATATGTAAAATTATAATGGTAACCAAACAAATATTACTGACTAATGCTGACTTTGATATTGAAAAATACTGACTTGGTTACTGACTAATGCTGACTTGGTTATTGTTTAACATTATATTGGTTACTGACTAATACTGACTAGGTTACTATGTAAAATTATAATAGTTACTCATTAGTAATGACCTGGTTACTGTGTAAGATTATAATGTTATATTGTTTGATAATTATTTCTTTTATATTGGATGTTACTTATTGACTACATTGGTTACCATAATGCAACTGTTAATCTGATTATACTTATATATATATATATTGGTTGTTGTATACTGATTAATTGGTTACTGTATATTTGGTTACTGAAACATATTAATGTACACTTGTACTTATTGACTACATTGGTTACCTTCATACAATTGTTAATCTGATTATATATATTGGTTGTTGTATACTATTTAATTGGTTACTATATAATATTTATTTGGTTGCTGAATAATAATAATGTACACTTGTACTAATGTTTTTTATAGTTATGGACATATTTGATTCAGTGGCAATTTGATAATTTCTGTAAAGTTTAGAGTGTCAAATTTTGGCGTTTTCGGAGCCTAATTTCATTGGAAACGGGTCAACGATCAAAAGTCACAAGCCTCGCTCGTGAACTGCGTAATTTTTTGGTCAAATTCCATCATTTATGCCTTCAAAATTGCATGTAAAAATTTAGTTTATGTTTTGGTTACTAAGATTATGTAGTTTGGTTACTGTCTAATAATAATTTGGTTACTTTACAATATTTATTCAGTTGTCAGACAATGGAGATGATTCCAGTTGTGATTTATTTCAACGGAACATAAACAAAAAGAGTGTAAATACAGGAATATATAATTGTTTAGTGTTAGTAACCATTAACCACATGGTTGATAACATTTTTGATGGTGTACAGTAACCAAAATTGTTATTGATTAATATTTTGATTTTTGATTCCATCATGAGTTGTTAATATAAAGTAAACATATACATTAAACAATTGGTAACTGTTCTGAAACATTTTTATATAAATTTGGTTACCCATCTAAAATAAAATGGTTACCTCTATATTCATATTTAGTTACCAACTGGACAATTTCTAAATAACTTTTATAACTATGTAATTTAAAAGTATCCATGAGTTAGATAAATGGAAACCCTCACATGTACATTAAACACTTGATAACTGTTCTAATATAAGTTTTTAATTATTTGGTTATTAATAAAAATTAAAATGGTTACCCTTATATGCATGTTTGGATACCAATTGCACCTCTCAAATTATTTTTATTTTAATATGAGATCTATAAGTGACTATCATATATATAAATGGAAACTCTCAATTGGAGTTTCTTATTCCATCATGATGACAGGTTATAAATAAAATATATACATTTAACACTTTATAACAGTCCTGATACAAACTTATTATCTGGTTACTAACAAAAATAAAAATGATTACCATATATGTCGGTTTGAATACCAACTTAACATTTCAACTGTAATAGTTGATGGATACTGATCTGAACCAATTTTATATAAATTTGATTACTCACAAAAAATAAAATGGTTACCTCTATATGCAGATTTAAATACCAACTGTACAATTTTTAGATAATTTTTATGAGTATGTAATTTATAAGTATATATCAGCTAAATAAATAAGACACTCTCATATATAAATTTAACACTTTGATATTTGTCTTGATACAAGCTTGTAATTATCTGGTTACTAATAACAGTAACCATAATGTAACATAATAAAAATAGTAACCACATAATTATATGATAGTAACCATAACAGTTTTTAATGGTAACCAAAACATAAATATCATGTAATGAAACTCAGTTTAGACAATCCATGTATAATAAATAATTATATATTAATCATAATAAAAAATAAAAGTAACCAAAATCTCACATTGAGGGCACAATAATAGTAGTCAAACCATATAATAACAATAACCAAAATATAATAAAAAAGTAACCAAATAGTTATATGAAAGTAACTAGAACAGGTTTTAATAATGATAACCAAAACAGAAATAACCTGTAAATCCAACCCAGTTTAGGCAACCCATGTATACTCTCATATGCACATTTAACACTTGATATATGTTCTGATACAAGTTTGTAACTATCTGGTTACTACCAATAAATAAAATGGTTACCCTTCTATGCATGTTTGGTTACCAGCTGAACCTTTCAAATAATGTATCAGACACAACTTAGAAGTAACAAATATGAACCTATAAACAATGTCAAATCACTGGTAATATAATCAAATATGTAATTCTATTTACATAAACTCCAATAAACATTACAGACTCACCAAGCATAACAAATGGTTATAGATATCTAACAAAAATCAAAATACGAAATAGGAAAAATTTAGCGCAACTCCCGAAATTGTATTTGTACAAGTTCAGATGGGGAAGAGTAGATGTGCTGCCATCTCTTTGAAAATATGCAAGTTTGAACTGTCAATTTAGTGTGGGTGAAAAAGAGAATATAATGATTACCACTACAACAATAGGAATAAGAACAACTAACGGATGACTATAATTATGATAATCATCATGCGATACGAATTCGGGATCTGAGTATGATCCAAACCCGTTCTACGCAGACTCTTTCGTTGAGTGGAATATGAGAGCGCCATTGGAGATCATATACGAAGCTTACGAAGGTGAAGAGGATGATCGGAATGACGATGTATTAATCGAGAAACAAGAGAAAGCAGTTATGGGTACTGATATTGCCTTCAACACATTAAACCACCAATACTAATCTCTTAAATTAAGAAATCCTAATTGCACTAATATTCCCCTAAATTAAGGAATCCTAATTGCACTAATATTATAAATAAATATAGAAAAGTGTATTATTTTTATAATTATTTTGTGAATGTTTTATTTTTGTAATTACTTTTAAAAAGGTACTAGAATATGTAACTAATCATATTATTTATCTCGTTAGAAGTTGACACACGTATATTAAAAAGAACAGTTAATACTATGTTTATTAGTTAAAAATATCTTTAGATGTCAGTATTGTTCTTACATTAGAAAAAGAGAGGATTACTTATTGAATAAAAAGTAGTGATATAACTAAAGTTATATTTAATATTTAAAATAATATTAAAAAATAAGCAATTAATATTTAATTAAAATATTCAAATGATATATATTAAGAGACAAAAATATTACTCTAAAATGACATTTAAAAAAGGACATAGGGAGTAATATATATATATATATATATATATATATAATAATAATAATAATAATAAAATACAAATAATTTTAAATTTTTCGCTCATCCTAATAAATTATCTGGGTCATCCAAAATTTGGGATAAATTCTACCGTCTATAGTGTCAGAGGCACGGGATTGTTGCTAGTATATATATATATATATATATATATATATATATATATATATATATATATATATAAATGAGATAATCCATAGTCAGCGCTGACTAGACTATGGATTATTTCTTAGTCAATCAATCTCCTGCAATTCAACTTAAATAGTAATGGTTGAGATTAAAGTGAAATGATTAGTATTCGCGGGATAATTAGTATTAGCAAGAACTTCTAGTATCTGTCGATAATTTTTTACATTAAAAGTTAAACAACTCATTTTATCTTTTAATTCAATTTTTTCTCTTTATTCAACCAAGATTTAAAAGTGCATAAATTTTTTTACAAATCTAAAATTATCAATTTATATATAGTTGGAAAGCTCTCGGTAATCTTCAAAACAAGATCCATTGTTGATATATTTTTTTCATTTAAAATCACTAAAAATTAAGTTAAAATTTTGTATTTTGAAATACGATATTGAAAACTTTAATTATAAATTTTGATATTTTAACTACATTAAAACATATTAACTATAGATCTTGTTTTGAAGATCTTGACTTTAACTTTCTAATTACTGACAATTTTGGATTTATAACAAAAAAAATTATAAAATTTTAGAATTTGATTGATGAAAGATAAAAAAATTAGTTAGGAGAGAAAATAAATAGTTTTTTTTAACGTACAAAATTATCCGCAATAAGTTATTGTGAATAGTAATGACACCTTTATAATCTTAGCAATTTAGGATCGCAATGAACCGTTTACTAGTAAATCTTAGCAATATCGCAATGAACCGTTTACTAGTAAATCTTAGCAATTTGGATATTGTGCCTCATTTTTGTTAATCAATGCAAAACAAGCGTTCTACTATAGAACAGAAAAATTTTGAAAATTCGTTTTCATTAAGATTTGAACTGAAAACCTCAACCTTATAACCCTAGAGAACTGGTCAAACAAGATACATGATGTAAGACCCCAACTTTTATAAAGATGAATTTTTTATAAATATCATTTTTGAATATTATGGAGTTAATTTGATATAATGTTATAGTTGTGGGTAATATTTATAAATTTTACAAAGTATGCAAGTTGTTATATAATATTCGATTGGTCGGAAAATATTCATTTTAACAGGGAATATTCATACAACGGCACAATCATTGGTGGACCCCATAACGAAATTATTGTCGGATTGAGAAAACGACAAAAATATTTTATTAAAAATAACGACGAAAGTTTTACCATTGATACTGTTGAACTACTCGGTAGTAAAAGTACAGTAATACGTGTGGTTGTATAGTAGCACACGGTATTGATTATTAATGCGTATGTGAGAAGTCACTCAGTTTGATTCAATTATTGTCAGTTAATAATATGAATTATTTAACGATAATGAAGTTTTGTTTTATTCGTATTATTAACGTAATAAAACAGAAACATCTTTTTATATAAAACAGAATACTTTATTAAAGTTATTCTATAAATAGAATATATTATATTTTATTTAAAAGATTTTTCTTTAAATATGGACCGTCAGATTAAAGTAATCAATCTGGACCGTTCATGGATTAGTTACTATACATTCTATTTTTCTATAAATAGCAGCTCATTCCTTCATTATTTCTTACGAATTCACTGAACTCTAGAGAGAGAAACTATAGAGAGAGAAGAAAAGTATTCTGCTACTTAACTACTTCCTTATTTCAGTTCTTCTTTAAAACGGTAAGGGGTGTTATTCTTTCTTATTTATGAAGAGAACTTTTGTTATTCAATTTCTTATTATTCTGTTGGAATAACCTGTATACGCGGTCTACCCTATACTTGGTGACATTCTTCTATTATTCTGTTGGAACATCCTGTCTGTATGTTTTATGTAAGACCCCAACTTATTATAAATAAAATTGAGTTTCTCTATTTATTATTTTGAAATAATAAGGATTAATTTGATATAATACTTTGGTTATGGGTGAAATGTGTAAATTTTATAAAATAAGCAAGTGGTTATAAAATAATCATTGTTGTCGGGGAATATTCGTTTGGTCGTAGAATATTTTTGTTGTCGGAGAATATTCGTACGACGGCGCAATCATTTGTGGGCCCCATAACAGAATAACTGTCGGATGAAGAAAACGACAAACTTGAGTTTTTATAAATACCGGCGTAGTTGTTACCGTTAACACCGTTGGGTTACCTGGTGGTTAAAATACAGTAATACGCGTAGTTGCACAGTAGCACACGGTTTCGCACAGTATTGTTAAATTATTGATTCTTACGTAAGAAGGCACTACTCAATAATTGTTACAGTAATTACTGTCCAATATTTTATTTTATTGCTTCAATAATTGCTGCGTTGATATTTTATATTATTGTTGTTTCAATAATCATCACTGCACAATATTTTCCATTATCAAATCAATAATTCATATTATTTGTGAATAATTAATTATTAATTTATATGATAAGAAAATATTTATTTGATGTGGATATAATTGAGGGATTTATTTATTTATGTGGTTATTAATGAAGGAATTTTAGTATGGAATAATTGTTGAAAGTTTAACATATTTTCTATGGAATTACAATTATTTCTCTGATAAAATATTCATTCATATATATTAGTATAATACTTGTTTAATAATAATAGTATTATAATATATAAGCATGTGGTAATTAGAAACGGATGTAAGCCAGATGTTTTTGAATACCTTGTTGGTAACATGGTTTGGTTGGTGGAAATGGTGGGCGAGAAAGTTGCCTGCAAATTCTTAATTTTTCAAATGTATTACAGGAGCATTGTTGTTTTTTTTCAAAGATGAGTCATGCCTTGTTTTATTTTTCAAAGCTGGTTGGTTTCCTTTTCTTTCCTGCAACTCATTTTTCAAAGTGTGGCCCCAACCATTGAAATGAGAAAAGTTAGGAATTTATGAATTGAATTGCCTGCAAAGTTTTAGTGTGGCCCCAACCATTGAAATAAGGAAAGTTAGGCAGAGAAGTTAGGCAAAAAAGTTAGGCAAATCTGCTTAACTTTTCTCCTTCCGTTGCTATAAATAGGGGGTAACCCCTCCTTCCTCATCACACCATTTCTAAATTCAGAAATTCTTATTTCATAATATTGTGAGTATTTTTTCTTGAGTATACGAATATTTTGAGGGAAGTTATTCTGCAAGATTTTCTCAGAATAATATCCGATATTCCAGTTAAATCCAGTTTCTACCAAGGTAAAGGATATTATTTTATTGCTTCTATAATTCCTGAAATGGTTAGAAATTTCGTTTCATCTAATATCATTTCATAGGAATATTGGTCTGAACTTTTTATCAAATTTGAAACTTTTCATGACCGGGTACTGTTCACGGGTACTGTTCATAGTTACTGTTCACGGGTACTATTCATGGATACTGTTCACAGTTACTGTTCATGGGTACTGTTCACGGGTACTGTTCACAAAAGAAAAAAAAATATTTTTTTTCTTCCAAATTATCTGTTGTGACCCTTATTCTTAAAGTTTAATCCATGTTTTAATTTTTCATCATCCTCAGTCCTAAATGGTGATATAAATGAATATCTTTGGCATGTAGTGCAAAGATGAATGATTAATTGATAAATATCTTTGGCCCGTAGTGCAAAGATGAACAGGTGTTGAGATGAACATGACCGACTGGTGATATAAATGAATATCTTTGGCCTGTAGTGCAAAGATGAATATCTGATTCAAGATACATATTGATTGATGTTACAGGGATAAAATATTGATGATGAACTTTTAAATCTTAGAAGATAGTAGAACTCATTCTCTACGTGACTCTTCTAATGGATTGTTGTTTCCGCTGCATTCGTTGATCTAAAACTTGTTGTCTATTATATTCTATCAGATCTTTTTTCCCTGTTGAGAACTAATGATAATTTGTTGTATATTATCTTAGTCATAATATTCTTTATTGGGCTAGTTGAGCTCACCCTTTTCTTTTTTGTTCTATTTTTCTTCTCAAGAGGTGAGAACATAGCAGGATCTAGTCGGGGTATGGAGTGATGGTTCTAGAAAGATGTTTTAGCAGTCCTCACTATTTTTGTAAAATAGTGTTTAAATAATTGTAATGAGGACTTATTTGAGTGTGAATATTGTCTAGAAGATAATATTTGTATTTAAACTCACAGTATGTATTGTCGTATTTCACACGATATTTGTATTATTGAAGTTGTAGTTTACTTTATGTACCATGTATTTGACGACTCAGAATGGGTGTTGTATACCTATTTTGGGGGCGTCACATTTTACACCAGACCTGGTTCCGTTTTTATTATTATTCTGTTGGAACATCCTGTCTGTGTGTTTTACACCGGACCTGGTTCCGTCTTGTTATTATTCTGTTAAAACATCCTGTCTGTGTGTTTTACACCGGACCTGGTTCCATTATTTATTATTCTATCGAAATATCCTGTCTGTGCGTTTACGCCGGACCTGGTTCCATTATTTATTATTCCGTCGGAATATCCTGTCTGTGCGTTTACGCCAGACCTGGTTCTATTATTTATTATTCTGTTAGAATAACCTGTCTGTGCGGTCTATCGCATGCCAGGTAATTTCTTTTGTTATTTCATTCTTTATTATACTCAGTTGGTTAAGTTTTAACTTCTATGAAATTAGTGGAATATCCTTGATAATTGCGTTTCATCCAGTATCTTTTCATGAAAATATTATTCTAAGCATTCTTGAATTTTACTCCACAAAGCAGTATCATGTTGACAATTTGGACGTTGTTAATTCTTGGATAAATTAATTCTTGAACTTGTTTTATTGAATTCTTATATCATTGTCATCATCCTCATGTTTATAAAATGTTGAAAGTCATCTGTGGCCTATAGTGCATAGATGGACTTGGTATGATTATGACCAGGGTTTATTCGATATAATCATGACCGTAATGTCACAAATGATGTGGTAAAAGTCCTCATTGGCCCGTAGTGCATTGATGGATAGTTGTTGGCATTATCATGACCATTAATGAATACACAAATATTTTTGACACGTAGTGCATGGATAATTGTGGTCGTGATACTAAATAATATCCTTGGCCGTAGTGCAGGGGTGATTCGATGATATGGATTATTTTGTTAAGCTGAGTCCCAGCGATAACAGTGTTGAAAAACCTTTTAAATCATAGAAGATAGTAGATTTTATTCTCTACTTGACTCTTTTAATGGATTGCTTATTCCGCTGCAGTTAAACTTGATGTTCGTTATATTTTATCAGTTTAACACTGTTGAAGGCTAATGATAATTTATTCTGTATTATCTTAGTCATAATATTTCTTACTGGGCTAGTTGAGCTCACCCTTTCTTTCACTGTTCTCTTCAGGAAATGAGAATATAGCTGGGACGAGTCGGAGAACGGAGTGATGGACCAGATGATAGTATTAGTAGTCCTCACTATTCTGTTAAATAGTGTGACAATAATTGTAATGAGGATTCTTTTTGAGTTTGTATAGTCTCTAGTAGACAATAATTGTATTCAAACTCACAGTTATGTTTTATCGTATTGTACACGACAGTTGTATTTGTATTCTGTACCATGTATCTGACGACCCAAGATGAGAGATGTATACTTAATTTTGGGGGCGTCACACATGATGTAGTTATAAATGAGATAATATAAATTATATTTATACAAACTTCTCTATTTAAACAAAAAGAAGAGATAAATAAGTGGGTAAACCCTTTATGTGCTTGATAAATACTAGGTATAATGTTGTATAATTAGATTTCTAACACCAAATTTATTAATTATTTTGGGTAAACTTTGTTTATTATTTTTTCTCTAAATACATAAAAAAAAAGTATGAGATTTAAACGTAATTATGCAATGCAGCCTCCAAAATCATAAAATCGTACCTCTGCAAAAGCCAACCAACCAACATACATGCTTATACATAAAATTACATATTTATGTTGCATTATCACTTTTAAAACTAACTAAAAATATCCAACAAATATTTATCATCTAAAGGGTCACTAGATTATTTAAAAAAATAAAATCATACTCACTTTACTAAAGTGCTAAAAACCATATGTCCACTCACTTCTCTCTCTATTCCTAGAAGAATAGTAATTCTTTCAACTATCACAAACCATAATTAGAGTCCTGGCACCAAATTTATGTATTTAAAGAGAAAATAATAAACAAAGTTATACAAAAAATAATAAGTAAATTTGGTGTTAGGACTCTAATCATACAACATTGGATCCTTTGTTCAAAGTATTTATCAAGCACAAAAAAGGTTTACCCGCTTATTTATCTTTTTTTTTTTGGTTTCAATGTAAAAGCATGTATAAATATAATTTTTTTTAAGTTCAAATATTGATGGAAGAAATTTTTAGTCTTAATTTGGCTTACTTACCTGTAATCATTGTCACGGAAACCGTCAATGCCTAGCTGTCATATAAAAGTTTATATCCAAATTTTTTTATAGTAGAAAGTTTGTTTTATATTAACTAATAAAAAGAGACACAATATCTAAATATACTACTACTACTTACTAAGAGTACAGTGGTAAATTTTACATTTTACTCATATATATATATATATATATATATATATATATGTATATATTATATACTGTAATTTTTAAAAATATTGAGAGGTTATACACAACTGAAATAATTTAAAAAAGGAAAAGTCAAGTTGAAGAGGGAAGGTGTATAATTGTGCAATTATTTAGGGCCTGCTATTTCTTTGGACATGGAAATTTGATCTTTTATTATCAGCAATTAATTTCGAAGGAGTGACTTTTTCACTTATATCATTATTAGCTCAAAGAATTAAGTGAATGATTAGATTCTGTAAGAATATAAAGTATTTCCAAGTTATTGAAGTTAAATACAAAAATAAGATCAGAAAATTATAGAAGGCCAAAAGAAACATCACATTATTTTGAAATTTTGTATAGATATCAACATTTTTTCACTTTCAACAATCATATGAATAACAGGAATATCCAATTGAACAGTAATAATTTATTTATTTATTTATTTATTTGATAGGGTAATTTTGACGCCAATTATGAGGATTGGAACCAATGGGGGGTAATGCTACAATTTCAATTCCACAAGCTCATCCAGTATTCAATTTCAACCTAGTTAACTAGAGGAGTGAGTTTTGATACCAACCAAAAGAGAAGCAACACAGCCATTTCTTTGAGAAGTCATATCTAATGGTAATTTCATTCATCTTTGCAAGATACACGAATTAAATTCTATCTCACTCCAATTTATTAGATCTCTCATATGCATCAGAACTTCAAAGATTCTGCGGTCCTAAATATGGATACCACAAAAGTGACAGTAATCCAAAATTAATAAAGATTGCTTGTTGTAACAACATGCGTCACAAAAGTTAGGAATCTTGTGTAGGTGCACCTTGGTTGAGCTCAGCGAATCTCATGCCAACGCGCATCGAGTGCTTCAAGAACTTCTCAGCACACCGGCGAACACACGTCTCCTCTTGTTTATCAAGGGATTTGCGACGGAAGGTGTCAACGCAATCAGTGAAACATCTTTCCACCAGCGAGTTGTACATTCTCAAACTACAATATTGTTTTTAAGAAGAAAAAAGAGTATAGCATTACTCATATGTCACGATTGAAAATAAATAGTATCACTTTGGTAAATTTCCTGTTGTGCTTTTGTATTCTCTCTTTTTTGTAAAGAAAATTCAAAAGGAAGTAAACCAACAGGGAGAATACCATAACATTTTGATCATAAGACATCAAACTATTTATAAAAAGTTCAAGAAACAAGATAGGTTTTGTAGGATGAAAACTAATTATAGCTATAGACTAGCAGTTCTCTAAATCTCTAAAATACCCGACCATAACAGTAGATTATACTATATCAACTCATGGACCTACACAATCAATTTGTATTAAGTTTCAGTATTTCCACATGTACTTCTCAATCATTTAGAACTTAGCACAGCAATAGAATGTATAAATGAGTGACCAAAAAAATGATCATGACACAGAGACTATGAAGAACGAAAACAGTTAACCATCTGCACCAAAGGCAGACAACAGAATCAGTATAAAATCATATTATGCATGTGTTCCTTTGACATCAAAATTATAACTCAAAGACAGTGCTCATATTTTACCATAACTTTCAATGCAGGATCTGAAATATTTATAACCAGTTTATACCTTGATTAAGCGACATAAACCTGCATTTACTTATGGGACATTACACAATAAACTAGATTCTGAAAGTTGAACCGTGTTTGAACACTATAAGATTTCAGATTATGTTACAAAAAAGAGTTGGGAATGCCATAGGCTAGGATAGCAGGTCAGTTTTAACAAAATGTATCTGACTAACTAATTGGTAAAATTTATATTTGGAAAATGTTTTACAAACAAATTTTGTAAACAGGTTCTCCACAACAATGACTTGGCAATGGCAATGGCAATGGCAAAGGCAAACAGGATCTCCACAACAATGATATGGCAATGGTAAAATTTACATTTGGAAAATGTTTTACAAACATATTTTGTAAACAGGATCTCCACAACAATAACTACCAAGTAGGAATAGAAAATGACTCAAAGATCAAAATGCTAGTAGGTGAAAAGAAGTTTCAAAAAAAAAAACATGAGCTGGCATACAGATTTATGTTCCCCTCAAAGTTACCCACCAAAGTGTTTCTGCAGATTCCCCTCAGTAAAAATCCACAGCTAAATATGGATTTGTATCACAAAATGAACTGAATAATTATGATGGTCTCTAGAACCAAACATAGGAAAGAGTAAAAAGTACTCTCTTGTCCTTAATAGTCACCAACTGTGACATGAATACCCACAACTCATCAAAGTTCATTCAGTGGACTCCACGTGAGCGATGTGGTGGTGCTCAGACTTTGTATGAGCTTTTAAAGAAAAAGCTTCTGAAGCAGCCATTTATTTTGAGACACACTAGGCGACCAGAAAGAAAATGGAGGATGATAATAATTAAAAAAATTTATGCTCTTTTAACAACATGTTAAGAGTTTCTAAAGGTAGCAAGCATGTCAATAACAATAATAGATATATACTTAAACATCTACATCCACCAAAATATGGATAACCACCCCCAAAATCAGAATTCACTTGAAAAAGTCAAAATCAACAGCCAATATAAGAACTTAGATACTAGGATGAGATTCAGACTATTGATTTGACAGTGAACTCCCAATATAGAATGCCCAAATTAGGAGATTAGACTCTCAATCTATTTAGGACAGAATTGGGAGAAATCAAATGATTGCATTATATGATTACAAAATTCATTACCGTCTCACATTCCTAGAGCAAATGAATGTTCAATTTGGGTTTACTAAACAATGGAATCATACGTAAAACTCACACAAACTAATTTCATATTTATCAAACATTCAAACTTAAGTACACATATCCAACGCATGTAAAAATCCCACTTGAGAAAGTAATCGATGAATCATTGCCTGAGGCCCCGAGCAAAATGTTAAGCATTTTTGTCTCAAATATATTAAGAAAACCCTCGACATATTTCAGCTCTAATTATAAAGAAGGAGTGACAGGGGTTACAGTTAAAAGGGAAAAAGTGAACCTGTCACGGATTTGAAGCTGGTCGATCATGGAGGCCATTCTCAACTTATCTGCTTCTGGAAGTGAGTCCAAATCCCCAAGCATATTCTTATCCATCTTCGACTACTTCTCTCTGCCCTCTTTCGTCTTCTCTTCCGATAAACAATTTGTCTGTCTACAACCCTAGGTAACAGTCTGAGATTGGTAAAGTCCCACGTCTTCTGTTAATTGACCATTTGATCCTCCCAATTTGTATTATAATCCATTCTCGCCACTTTTAATTGTGATGAGATTTTAAAAAAATATCCCATTTAAATTAATATTTTTACAAAGAAAATTAATATTTTCACAACTCTCGCATAAATAAATAGTGAGTGTGAGTGAAAATAGTAAAGTCCCTTTTCCATTTCTTACAACTGTTGATACTATGACCTAATTGAATTTTTACTAATACAATAAATTTTAATAAAAAGATAAATAATTTTCTTTGTAATACTATGACCTAATAGTTTATGATCTAATTGAATTTTTACTAATACAATAAATTTTATGACCTAATTATATTTTTACTAATACAATAAATAATTTTAATAAAAAGATAAATAGTTTATGACCTAATTGAATTTTTACTAATACAATAAATTTTAATAAAAAGATAAATAATTGAAATTTTATTAAAATTAACTTTCTCTTTTATAAACTCTCAAATAAATATCAGAAAGACGGGGAGGATATAAAGCGGACCAAAGAACGGACCAAGGCAAAAACACGCGGGTTTCAGGGTCCGGGTCGGACCAACCCGCGGGTTGACCCTGAAACCCGCGTGTTTTTGCCTTGGTCCGCTCCTTGGTCCGTTCTTTTGGTCCGCTTTAGATCCTCCCTGATCAGAAAGAAAACTTATTGCGTTAGTTTATTTTTACTTATTGTGGATTGTGGGACTTGGCCTCCCACTTCCATTTATTGCCGCCTTTCTTCTCTTTTTTTTCTTTTACCGTAGTGACTGTATCGACAATATTATAAATTTTACGAGTCCAATTATATATAACGAATAATTTTTATCGAATTACAATTGTAAAATTAGATAAAATTATAAAATTGATCTATCGTATCAAATAGTCGTAAAAATATTATTATTTAGATTTATCCACGTAATTATAATAAAAAAATCGACATGTAAAGTCTCAATATATTTTATTTCTCAAACTTTATTGATAGAGATTTTAAATTTTAAACTCGTAGGGTAAAATTGTTGTAAGACCCCAACTTATTAATAAATGAAATTAAATTTCCTCTATTTATTATTTTGAAATAGAAAGGGTTGATTTGATTAATGTGGTTAGTTATTGGTAAAATGCGCAAATATTTCAAATAAGCAAGTGGTTATAAAATATTCATTTTTGGTCGGTGAATATTCGTGTGGTCGTGGAATATTCTTTCTGTCGGGGAATATTCGTACGACGGCGCAGCTATTTGTGGGCCCCATAACGGAAAGCAATTGGATGAAGAAAACGACAAGTATAAGTTGTTTATAATTAACGGCGTAGTTGTTACCGTTAACACTGTTGGAATACCTGGTGGTTAAAATACAGTAGCACACGGTATTGCACCAATTATTGAATCTTACGTAAGAAGGCACTACTCAATAATTGTTACAGT
Organism: Panax notoginseng; assembly: GCA_016801055.1. NCBI lineage: Eukaryota > Viridiplantae > Streptophyta > Magnoliopsida > Apiales > Araliaceae > Panax > Panax notoginseng. The sequence continues at coordinate 173,849,299 of CM029021.1, forward strand.
AGTTACTGTTCAATATTTTATTTTATTGACTCAATAATTGTTGCGTTGATATTTTATATTATTGTTGTTTCAATAATTGTTGCTGCACAGTATTTTTTATTATCAGATCAATAATTCATATTATTTGAATAATATTATTAGATAACATTATTGGCAATGTTTAGAAAGTTCTATCTAAGGAGAGGTTTGGTCATCTAATTGCGCGCCAGTAAGGAGAAATCCTTATTGGAGCCTCCTCTTTCCTGGGAACGGCCTGGTTGTCATAAATGTGATTCTGTAATATTATTTGTGAATAATTAATTATTGATTCATATGATAAGGAAATATTTATTTTATGTGGATATAAATGAGGGATATATTTTTGTGGTTAAAAATGAAGGAGTTAATGTTGAAGTGTTTTATCTATATTTTTGTCGGAACGGAGGTATTGAAAATCAAATTAGGGTTTTTGAGATATTTTGCGAGGGTTATAATTTTTAATCCGACCGTTGGATCGTGGTAATATTTGGATATGTTATACATATATAAGTTGAGTATATGTCCACAAATTTTGAACTGTTAAAAATGAACGTATGATTTGTTATGAATTTTACGAGATGACTGGTTCAGAAATTATTGAATATTTGGAGTTAATCATTTTGGTAGAAAATTCTAGAATTGGTGGGCCCCACTCTTGGTTGGTGAAGAAATGTGCTGAGATTTTTATTCAAATGTGGTGGGTGGGAATAGTAGCAAGTAAGCCATCAGGTTGCAGGTTAAGTCTGCTTCGGCGTGCTAACATTTTCCTATAAATAGAGGGCTAAGTTAGAATTGAAAATCACACCAGAATTCATAAGTTTTCTCTCTTTCTCTCTCTAGATTATTGAGTGTATTTTGTGAGTATTTAGATACTTTAAAAGTTGCTATTCAGCACAAGTTTCATTCAGCCTCATATCCGATATTCAGTCAGAAGTACGGTTATTTTGAGGTAAGTGATATTATTTTCTTCGTCAATGATATTATTTCTTCAATATCATTATGCCGAAATATTGGTCTGAACTTTTTATCAAATTTGAAACTTTTTGGTGTCGAGATTACTATTCACATATACGGCACTATTCACGAATACGACACTATTCACCGAAAAATAAAATTTTCTTCTTTTTGTCCAAGATGTCTATTATGACTACTATCTTTGATTGTATCTATGTTTTGATCATTATTTTTGAATTCTTCTTCAAAATTGGTTATGATGGAGTACTATTGAACTTAGATAAACTGTAATACGAATCCTTAATATTTGTTCTTTTATCTCACTGGATTCGTTTTTTTTAAAATATTTTTCATCATCATCAGTCCTAAATGATGATATTACTGAATATCTTTGGCCTGTAGTGCAAAGATGTATGATTACCTGATGAATGTCTTTGGCCTGTAGTGCAAAGATGAACAGGTGTTGAGATGAACATGACTGACTGGTGATACAAATGAATATCTTTGGCCTGTAGTGCAAAGATGAATATTTGGTTAAAGATGATTATTAATTGATGTTATAGAGATAAAATATTGATGATGGACTTTTAAATCTTAGAAGATAGTAGAATTCATTCTCTACTTGACTCTTCTAATTGTTTATTGTTTCCGCTGCAGTTGTTGATCTAAAACTTGTTGTCGATTATATTCTATCAGATTTTTCCCTGTTGAATACTAATGATAATTTGTTGTATATTATCTTAGTCATAATATTCTTTACTAGGCTAGTTGAGCTCACCCTTTTCCTTTTTGTCCCATTTTTCTTCTCGGGAGGTGAGAACATATCAGGATCTAGTCGAGGTATAGAGTGATGGTTCTAGAAAGATATTTTAGCAGTCTTCACTATTTCTGTAAAATAGTGTTTGAATAATTGTAATGAAAATTTATTTGAGTGTGGATATTGTCTAGAAGACAATATTTGTATTTAAACTCACAGTATGCGTTGTCGTATTTTACACGACAATTGTATTATTGAAGTTGTAGTTTGCTTTTTGTACCATGTATTTGGCGACTCAGAATGGGTGTTGTATACCTATTTTGGGGGCGTCACAGTTGGTATCAAAGCTTAGGGATATGATCCCTGGCTGAGATGTGAGACAAGAACTAGGAGGGGAGAGACGGGGAATTCCTTTGCTAGTATGACCTGAATAAGTTTATTTGGTAATTATTTGGTCGGTCAGATATAGGGATAATATGTGACATGTCAATTAACCCTTGTTTTATGACAGTATTTGAGAATGGCAGCAGAGAACGTTAACAATGGAGTGAATGAGACTGTGGAGACACCTTTAATCACCACCCAGGGGAACGTGCAACAGGAAGGCAATATTCCTCTTGTAATCAACGTTACCGAGCAAACGATGAATGATGGATTGTTTAGGAGCTTTTTACAGTTCATGCAAAATCAGACGAGGGAGACTCGTGTGCAGAATACGGGTGGAAATGATAACAACTCGCGGTTTGTCACAGCCAAGCAGTTCAAAGAGTTGGGACCACCAGAATTTAAGGGAAAGCCGGATCCGATCATGGCGGAAACGTGGGTCAAGAAAATTACCAAGATATTCGATGTCTTGGGATGCACGGAGGAACAGAAGGTTCCATTCGCCACCTTTATGTTCCGCGGTGAGGCAGACTACTGGTGGGAATCTGTGAAGAGTACCCAGCCTGACGCACTCAACATGTCCTGGAAAACGTTTCAGAAACTGTTTAATGAAAAGTACTTTCCTGAAAGTATTCGTCATATGAAGGAGGTAGAGTTTATTAGACTGGAACAAAACAACATGACGGTGTCCCAGTACGAGGCGAAGTTTGCAGAGTTATCCAGGTTTGCATCTCATTTGGTCGAGAATGAGGAACGAATGACAAGGATATTTCCGAGATGTTTAAAACCCGAGATTCGGCAATATCTTATCTCTCATAAATTTTCTTTATATTCAGATGTTGTAAACATGGCTCAATTATTAGAGCGAGATAATGAGTATGTGCAACCGAGGGACCACAACCAGGGTCATACCGGTGGCGGCAGTCATCGAAGTAATGAAATCCAGCAGGGAGGAAAATATTCTGACAAAAGCGGTAACCACTTTGGTGGTAATCATGGCCGTGATAATAGAAGGAGCGAGTCGGGAGGAGATTTCAAGAAGAGAAGGTAAAACAATGATAACGTGAAGACGTCAGCACAAACATCAACTGCTTTTAGGGGAGGAGAACTAGCACCGATCGTTTGTTATAAATGCGGGAAGGAGGGACACATCAGCCCAAACTGCCCACAACAGTTCAAGGTATGTTATAATTGTGGAAAGGAAGGACATATTGCTCGAGATTGTACTATAGCGAAACCAAGTCCTGCTAGGACAGTGACACCAAAGGCGGATACGGACAAAATAAAGTCGACGATTTTTGGAAGAGCGTTTATCGTGACTGCCCAAAACACGAGAAACCCGAACGAAGGTATAACGGGTTAGTTAATTATAAATTCTTGCGAAGTTTATACCTTACTAGATACCGGTTCTACCCATTCTTTTATCTCTCCTGCTTGTGCTCAACGTTTAAACTTGACTCCGGAGAAATTAGACTTTGACCTATCTGTGGAGACTCTGTTAGGAGAAACTTTCATTACATCTACAGTTTATAAATCTTGCTTAATCCAAGTTGGCACAATCACATTACCTGTTGACCTTATCTCTTTAAAGATATTTGCTTTTGATGTGATTTTAGGAATTGATTGGTTAACTACTCATCATGCCAAAATTGATTGTTTTCGTAAGGTTGTTAGTTTTCATATTCCTAACCAACCTGTTATCGAATTCAAGCAACCAAACCACTAAAATCAATCGCTGTCATACCAAGCCATAAAGCCATTCGTTTATTAAAAAACGAATGTCAAGTTTTCTTAGCCTATGTCATGGACTTGAACAAAAATACGTCAGATTTGAATGATATTTCTGTTGTTAGTGAATTTCCTGACGTATTTTCTGAAGAATTTCCTAGCCTAACCCAGAGCGTGATATTGAATTTTTGTATTGATCTTCAACCCGGTACAAAAGCCATTTCTAAAATCTCATATTGAATAGCTCCTATTGAACTTCAGGAGTTAAAAACCCAACTATAGAAGTTGGTACCCGAGCCTCTATCTGGCGACTTCCTTTGTGGAATGTGTGACAACCCCAAAATAGGTCCATTCCACCCAACCTGTGACGCCCCCAAAATAGGTCCATTCCATCCAACCCATTTTGAGTCGCCAAATACATGGTACAGATAACAACTACAATTTTATTATAACAATTGTCGTGCAAAATACAACAACACATATGCTATGAGTTTAGGTACAAATATATACCAACTGTGACTCATGTCCCAACCTTAGATAGCACGTCACAATGACACATTACATAAAGGTATAGTCAAAAACTGTTTTAGAAATTAGAATCTTTAGGAAGTGCTCAAGGAAACCCTCGTACATGAGAGGTCATGCTTCTAGGTTATGATAGATATCATATGCCCACAGAATTATCCTTGGTTGACCCAATAGACCCCAAAATATCTATAGACCACCGTTCTATTCCCTTGTTATCCCTCGCTCGACCCAGCTACACTTTTATTACCTGAAAGGAATTGTGAAGCAAAAGGGTGAGCACAACTAGCTCAGTAAAGAATATCATGACTAAAGATAAATTATTAATAGTCTTCAACAGTAATAAATCAGAGATTTAGAACATATGGTAGATGATAAAACTTTTCAACCATAGTTGCAGCGGAACGAGCAATCCATTAGAAGAGTCAAATAGACTATAAAGTTTATTATCTTCTCCACGTTAAAAGTCCACCAACAATGTTTTATCCCTGTAACATCAATCAATAGTTCCTTTCCACAATCATATGAATAATTCATAATCATAATTGTGATTCTAAATTTCGCATCCAAGACGAAGATAATTTTCATCACCTGTCTTTACCTGAAACATCAAAGATCATGGTTATACCAAATCACAGTTCCTGTTCATAATCATACTAATAAATTCATCTTTGCATCACGGGCCAAAGATATTCATCAATAGTTCATCTTTACACTACATGCCAAAGATATTCAACAACAAGTCATCTTTGCACTACGGGCCAAAGATATTTATCAACAACTCATCTTTGCACTACAGGCCAAAGATATTCCTCAATAGTTCATATTTGCACTACAGGCCAAATATATTATTATCTCAAAGAAATATATAATCATTTCAGAATTTATATAACCAATAATTATAACCATGTTGATCATTTCACCTTTGCACTTAAGCTAAAGATATTCAATTATAAATTCAATGGTCATGATCATACCAGTCACAATTCAACTTTTCACTACTGGACAAAGAGAACCCTAGTCATGATCATACCAATAATCTACCCATCTTTACACTCAAGTCAAAGGGAAATATCATCATTAGGGTTATAAAAATGTTATATATGATAAAAAAATAATATTATCAACATATAGTTTTAATCTCAAGAATAATATTCATAAATCAACTATAATTTGGTTAGAAAAAGAAACCAATTTTGTCATAAATAGTAACTCGTGAATAGTAACCCATGAATAGTAACTCATGAATAGTAACCCCGACATGAAAAGATAAGAATTTTACAAGAAAAATCTTACCAATATTCCGGTATAATGATATTGAAAGAAATAATATCATTGATAAAAAAATAACATCCCTTACTATCCCTTACCTCAAAAGAGCAGTACTCCTGACTGGAATAACGCTGAACGAACTTGCACCGTATAGCAACACTCAAGATATCAAAATACTCACAAGAATACACTCGATAATATAGAGAGAGAAATAGAGAGAAAACTTCAGTTTCTGGTGTGATTTTCAATTCTAACCTAAGCACCCTATTTATAGGAAAATGCTTAGAACACCAAAGCAGAAAATTAAATATAATAATATATTTATAACCAAATTTTTCTTAGCCCACCACATCAAAAATACATTTTCCACACAAATGCACCAAAAATGAAAAACATGTTTTAAACAATTTTTTTGTTACAAAATCAATTCAGACTCAATAATCCGGAACTTCAATAATTCATAATAAATAGTCTTTTTATCAGAAAATTCGAATCTCACGAGTTTTTATAGGAATTTCAATTCTCTACAACTTTGCAGAAGAAAGTTTTTCTAAATTCCAAACAGAAATTGACTGAAATCCACAAACGGATGATTTTACAATCTATAATAAATTTTCGGTCAAGAATTGTGTCCACCAACACACAAAACATGTGTTAAACATTTAATCCAACAAAAATACTTTTCCTCCTCATTTATTCATATATCCCACATTCATTGCAAAAATATCACCATTAATATATTATTAAAATAATATATTTAAATGAATTATTTTATCAGAAAAAGATAAAATATTAATTAAAATTTTCTCCATCTATATCCACATAAAATTAATATTTTCCTCATCATATAAATCAATAATTAATTATACACAAATAATATTACAGAATCACAGTACTGGCAACCAGACCGTTCCCAGGAAAGAGGGGGCTTTCCACTAAGGATATCTCCTTACTGGCGCGCAATTAGATGACCAAACCTCTCCTTAGACAGAACTTTCTAGACATTGCCAATAATGTTATCTAATAATATTATTCAGATAATATGAATTATTGTTCCGATAATAGAAAATACTGTGTAGTGACAATTATTAAAACAACAGTAATATAAAATATCAACGCAGCAATTATTGAATCAATAAAATAAAATACTGAACAGTAATTACTGTAACAATTATTGTGACGACCCCAAAATAGGTCCATTCCACCCAACCCATTCTGAGTCGTCAAATACATGGTACAGAAAACAACTACAACTTTATTACAACAATTGTCGTGCAAAATACAACAACACATATGCTGTGAGTTTGGATACAAATATATACCAAATGTGACTCATGTTCCAATCGTGGACATCACCTCACAATGACACCTTACATAAAGGTATAGTCAAAAACTGTTTTAGAAATTAGAATCTTTGGGAAGTGCTTAAGGAAACCTTCGTACATTGGAGGCCATGCGTCTAGGTTATGATAGATATCATATGGCCACAGAATTATCCTTGGTTTATCCAATAGACCCCAAAGAAAAACGAGAAGATTTCTATCATATTCTTCCCAATGGTGAGTCTTCTCTTGACATATCATTATCTCTACTGTCTCTAATTGAGAATTATACTTTAAACAAACACCAAGATTATATAGGTAGTGCTCGTATATATACTCAGCAAGTGGATGAGCACATCTCTGTCTTATGATGACACGAGGTTGTATGTCATTAGACATCTTGTATGATAGTGACAAAACACCCTTCCAACGTTGGGTTCGCCTCACCCTATTTTTTTCACCAAATATAACTACTAAATGATGACCACCGTTCTATTCCCTTGTTACCCCCGCTCGACCCAGCTACACTCTTATTACCTGAAAGGAATTGTGAAGCAAAAGGGTGAGCACAACTAGCTCAGTAAAGAATATCATGACTAAAGATAATTCAATTATCAATAGCCTTCATCAATAATAAATCAGAGATTTAGAACATATGGTAAATGATAAAAATTTCAACCATAGTTGCAGCGGAACGAGCAATCCATTTGAAGAGTCAAATAGACTATAAAGTCTATTATCTTCTCCATGTTAAAAATCTATCAACAATGTTTTATCTCTGTAACATCAATCAACAATTCTGGTCCACAATCATATGAATAACTCATAATCATAATTGTGACTATAAATTTTTCTTCGCACCCAGGACGAAGAATATTTTCATCACCTGTCTTTACCTGAAACATCAAAGATCATGGTTATACCAAATCACAATTCCTGTTTATAATCATACTAACAAATCCATCTTTGCACTACGGGCCAAAGATATTCATCAACAAACCATCTTTGCACTACGGGCCAAAGATATTCAACAACAGTTCATCTTTGCACTACAGGCCAAAGATATTCATTAACATGCCATCTTTGCACTACATACCAAAGATATTCATCAACAATTCATATTTGCACTACAGGCCAAATATATTCATATCTCAAAGAAATATATAATCATTTCAGAATTTATATAAACAATAATTATAACCATGTTGATCAATTCACCTTTGCACTTAAGCTTAAGATATTCAATTATAAATTCAATGGTCATGATCATACCAGTCACAATTCAACTTTGCACTACAGGCCAAAGAGAACCCTAGTCATGATCATACCAATAATCTACCCATCTTTACACTCCAGTGAAAGAGAATTTCAACATCAGGGTTATAAAAATGTTATATATGATGATAAAAATAATATGATCAACATATATTTTTCATCTCAAGAGTAATATTCGTAACTCATGAATAGTAACCCCGACACAAAAGATAGAAATTCTACAATAAAATTCATACCAATATTTCGGTATAATGATATTGAAAGAATAACATTACTTAAATTTATAAACAATTTATTTTAATTGTTTACACTTTACTAATTAATGCATTTAATCATCATAAAATGCCAACTCTTACAATTTCATCATCAATAACCAAAACCCTCATCAAAAATCTGCATATACCTCATATAGGATTCTCAAGCCATAAAATCCTATTTTTCAATTTTCTTTCTTCACAAAACATATTTAATTCACTTACTCATAACTAGACCATTTTCCTAAAAAATACCAAATCAGTTCCAAAAATATTTCTTTTCTGGGATTTAGCATAATATAGTCCCATAGTGAACATATATTTTTCTCAGAATTTTTAAAAGTCATTTACTATTTTTCATATGGCCAAAATAGCCGAATATTTAGACATTTATCAAAAATTGTACTTTTGTCTAAAAATTCTGAAATTTATAGAGTATACTTCTATCATATACATGTACTCCCAATAAAAATTTCATCAATTTTGGAGTTAACCACAAGGAATTATAAGCGGTTACTTTTAAAATAGTCTTTTCTCATAAAATTCATAACTCTCAATCTATACATCCAAAAATCATCATTTTTGGACACAATCAATAAAACTCATCAAAATATCATTTCAAATTTTTCCAGAATTTTTGAAGTTCAGAAAAATTACGAAACTGAAAATCATAACAACCCTTAAAATCCCTTAATATCCCTTACTATCCCTTACCTCAAAAGAGCAGTACTTCTGACTGGATATCGAATATGATGCTGAAGGAAACTTGCACTGATGAATAGCAACTCACCAAGTATCTAAAAACTCACAAAATATGCTTCATAATATAGAGAGAGAAAGAGAGAAAGCTTATGTTTTTGGTGTGATTTTTAATTCTAACTTAGCCCTCTATTTATAGAAAAATTTTGGTAGGTTTGACCTGCAACCTGATGGCTTTACCTGCTACTATTCCCACCCACCACATTTGAAATATAATTCAGCACATTTCTTCACCAACCACAAGTGGGGCCCACCAATTCTAGAATTTTTCACCAAAATGATAAACTCCGAAAATTAAACAATTTCTGAACCAGTCATCTCGTAAAATTCATAACAAATCATACGTTCATTTTTAACGGTTCAAAATTTGTGGACATATACTCAACTTATATATGTATAACATATCCAAAAATTACCACGATCCAACGGTCGGATTAAAAATTATAACCCCCGCAAAATATCTCAAAAACCCTAATTTTTAATACCTCCATTCCGACAAAAATACTGATAAAAACCTCAACATTAACTCCTTCATTTTTAACCACAAAAATATATCCCTCGTTTATATCCACATAAAATAAATATTTTCTTATCATATGAATCAATAATTAATTATTCACAAATAATGTTACAGAATCACATTTATGACAACCAGGCCGTTCTCAGGAAAGAGGGGGCTTTCAAATAAGGATTTCTCCTTACTGGCGCGTAATTAGATGACCAAACCTCTCCTTAGACAGAACTTTCTAGACATTGCCAATAATGCTATCTAATAATACTATTCAAATAATATGAATTATTGATCTGATAATGGGAAATACTGTGCAACAATAATTATTGAACAATAATAATACAAAATTTCAACGTAGCAATTATTGAATCAATAAAATAAAATATTGAACAGTAATTACTGTAACAATTATTGAGTAGTGCCTTCTTACGTAAGAATTAATAATTTCAAAAATACTGTGCAATACCGTGTGCACTGTGCAATAACGCGTATTACTGTATTTTAATCACCGGGTATTCCAACAGTGTTAACGGTAACAACTACGCCGTTATTTGTAAAAACTTAAATTTATCGTTTTCTTCACCCGACAGTTATTCTGTTATGGGGCCCATAAATAGCTGCGCCGTCGTACGAATATTCCCCGACAGAAAGAATATTCTACGACCAAACGAATATTTCCCGACAACAATGATTATTTTATAACCACTTGTGTATTTTGAAAAATTTTCACATTTCACCCTTAACTTTAACTTTTTATCAATTTAACCATTTACTGAATTGTAATTATAAGAAAAATTGAATACTTTTATTTCATAAAATTCGGGGTCTTACAATTATTGAGTAGTGCCTTCTTACGTAAGAGTCAATAATTGGTGCAATACCGTGTGCTACTGTGTAACAACGCGTATTACTGTGTTTTAACCACCGGGTATTCCAACAGTATTAACGGTAACAACTACGCCGTTATTTATAAACAACTTACTCTTGTCGTTTTCTTCATCCAATCGCTTTCTGTTATGGGGCCCACAAAAGACTGCACCGTCGTACGAATATTCTCCGACAGTAAGAATATTCCACGACCAAGCGAATATTCCCCGACAACAATGAATATTTTATAACTATTTGTGTATTTTGAAAAAAAAATTCATATATCACCCTTAACTTTAACATTTATCAATTTAACCATTTACTAAATAGTAATTATAAGAAAAATTGAATACTTTTATTTCATAAAATTCGGGGTCTTACACAACCCATTCTGAGTCGTCAAATACATGGTACAGAAAATAACTACAACTTTATTACAATAATTATCGTGCAAAATACAACAACACATATGCTGTGAGTTTGGATACAAATATATACCAAATGTGATATTGAACACCATCATGTATCAGCACCTCACAAAGGTACCTTACATAAAGGTACAGTCAAAAACTGTTTTAGAAACTAGAATCTTTGGGAAGTGCTCAAGGAAACCTTCGTACATGGGAGGCCATGCTTCTAGGTTATGATAGATATCATATGGCCACAAAATTATCCTTGGTTGACCCAATAGACCCCAAAGAAAAACTAGAAGATTACTATCATATTCTTCCCAATGGTGAGTTTTCTCTTGACTTATCATTATCTCCACTGTCTCTAATTGAGAATTATACTTCAAACAAATACCAAGATTATATAGGTAGTGCTCGTAGATATACTCAGCAAGTGGATGAGCACAACCCTGTCTTATGATGACACGAGGTTGTATGTCATTAGACATCTTGTATGATAGTGACGAAACACCCTTCCAACGTTGGGTTCGTCTCACCCTATTTTCTTCACCAAATATAACTACTAAATGATGACCACCGTTCTATTCCCTTGTTACCCCCGCTCGACCCAGCTACACTCTTATTACCTGAAAGGAATTGTGAAACAAAAGGGTGAGCACAACTAGCCCAACAAAGAATATCATGACTAAAGATAAATTATCAATAGTCTTCATCAGTAATAAATCAGAGATTTAGAACATATGGTAGATGATAAAAATTTCAACCATAGTTGCAGCAGAACGAGCAATCCATTAGAAGAGTCAAATAGACTATAAAGTCTATTATCTTCTCCATGTTAAAAATTCACCAACAATGTTTTATCCCTGAAACATCAATCAACAATTCTGGTCCACAATCATATAAATAACTCATAATCATAACTGTAGTTCTAAATTCCTCTTCTCATCCAGGACGAAGATAATTTTTATCACCTATCTTTACCTGAAACATCAAAGATCATGGTTACACCAAATCACATTTCCTATTCATAATCATACTAATAACTTCATCTTTGCACTACGGCCAAAGATATTCATTTGTATCACCAGTTGGTCATGTTCATCTCAACATCTGTTCATCTTTGCACTACTGGCCAAAGTTATTCAACAACATGTCATCTTTGCACTACGGGCCAAATGTGACGCCCCCAAAATAGGTTCATTCCACCCAACCCATTCTGAGTCGCCAAATACATGGTACAGAAATAACTACAACTTTATTAATACATTTGTCGTGTAAAATACGACAACACATATACTGTGAGTTTAAATACAAATATTGTCATCTAGACAGTATTTGTAACGACCCCAAAATAGGTTCATTCCACCCAACCCATTCTGAGTCGTCAAATACATGGTACAGAAAACAACTACAACTTTATTACAACAATTGTCGTGCAAAATACAACAACACATATGCTGTGAGTTTGGATACAAATATATACCAAATGTGACTCATGTTCCAACCGTGGACATCACCTCACAATAACACCTTACATAAAGGTATAGTCAAAAACTGTTTTAGAAATTAGAATCTTTGGGAAGTGCTCAAGGAAACCTTCGTACATGGGAGGCCACGCGTCTAGGTTATGATAGATATCATATGGCCACAGAATTATCCTTGGTTGACCCAATAGACCCCAAAGAAAAACGAGAAGATTACTATCATATTCTTCCCAATGGTGAGTCTTCTCTTGACATATCATTATCTCTACTGTCTCTAATTGAGAATTATACTTTAAACAAACACCAAGATTATATAGGTAGTGTTCGTATATATACTCAGCAAGTGGATGAGCACATCCCTGTCTTATGATGACACGAGGTTGTATGTCATTAGACATCTTGTATGATAGTGACAAAACACCCTTCCAACGTTGGGTTCGCCTCACCCTATTTTCTTCACCAAATATAACTACTAAATGACGACCACCGTTCTATTCCCTTGTTACCCCCGCTCGACCCAGCTACACTCTTATTACCTGAAAGGAATTGTGAAGCAAAAGGGTGAGCACAACTAGCTCAGTAAAGAATATCATGACTAAAGATAATTCAATTATCAATAGCCTTCATCAACAATAAATCAGAGATTTAGAACATATGGTAAATGATAAAAATTTCAACCATAGTTGCAGCGGAACGAGCAATCCATTAGAAGAGTCAAATAGACTATAAAGTCTATTATCTTCTCCATGTTAAAAATCCACCAACAATATTTTCCATGTAACATCACTCAACAGTTCCTTTCCACAATCATATGAATAACTCATAATCATAATTGTGACTGTAAATTTTTCTTCGCACCCAGGACGAAGAATATTTTCATCACCTGTCTTTACCTGAAACATCAAAGATCATGGTTATACCAAATCACAGTTCCTGTTTATAATCATACTAACAAATCCATCTTTGCACTACGGGCCAAAGATATTCATCAACAAACCATCTTTGCACTACGGGCCAAAGATATTCAACAACAGTTCATCTTTGCACTACAGGCCAAAGATATTCATCAACAGGCCATCTTTGCACTACATGCCAAATATATTCAACAACAATTCATATTTGCACTACAGGCCAAATATATTCATATCTCAAAGAATTATAATCATTTTAGAATTTATATAAACAATAATTATAACCATGTTGATCAATTCACCTTTGCACTTAAGCTTAAGATATTCAATTATAAATTCAATGGTCATGATCATACCAGTCACAATTCAACTTTGCACTACAGGCCAAAGAGAACCCTAGTCATGATCATACCAATAATATACCCATCTTTACACTCCAGTGAAAGAGAATTTCAACATCAGGGTTATAAAAATGTTATATATGATGATAAAAATAATATGATCAACATATAGTTTTAATCTCAAGAGTAATATTCGTAACTCATGAATAGTAAATCGTGAATAGTAACTCATGAATAGTAACCCCGACACAAAAGATAGAAATTCCACAATAAAATCTATACCAATATTTCGGTATAATGATATTGAAAGAATAACATTACTTAAATTTATAAACAATTTATTTTAATTGTTTACACTTTACTAATTAATGCATTTAATCATCATAAAATGCCAACTCTTACAATTTCATCATCAATAACCAAAACCCTCATCAAAAATCTGCATATACCTCATATAGGATTCTCAAGCCATAAAATCCTATTTTCTAATTTTCTTTCTTCACAAAACATATTTAATTCATTTACTCATAACTAGACTATTTTCATAAAAAATACCAAATCAGTTCCAAAAATATTTCTTTTCTGGGATTTAGCATAATATAGTCCCATAGTGAACATATATTTTTCTCAGAATTTTTAAAAGTCATTTACTATTTTTCATATGGCCAAAATAGCCGAATATTTAGACATTTATCAAAAATTGTACTTTTGTCTAAAAATTCTGAAATTTACAGAGTATACTTCTATCATATACATGTACTCCCAATAAAAATTTCATCAATTTTGGAGTTAACCACAAGGAATTATAAGCTGTTACTTTTAAAATAGTCTTTTCTCATAAAATTCATAACTCTCAATTATACATCCAAAAATCACCATTTTTGGACACAATCAAGAAAACTCATCAAAATATCATTTCAAATTTTTCCAGAATTTTTGAAGATCAGAAAAATTACGAAACTGAAAATCATAACAACCCTTAAAATCCCTTAATATCCCTTACTATCCCTTACCTCAAAAGAGCAGTACTTCTGATCGGTATAAGGCTGAAGGAAACTTGCACTGATGAATAGCAACTCACCAAGTATCTAAATACTCACAAAATACACTCAATAATCTAGAGAGAGAAAGAGAGAAAGCTTATGTTTCTGGTGTGATTTTCAATTCTAACTTAGCCCTCTATTTATAGGAAAATTTTGGTAGGTTTGACCTGCAACCTGATGGCTTTACCTGCTACTATTCCCACCCACCACATTTGAAATATAATTCAGCACATTTCTTCACCAACCACAAGTGGGCCCACCAATTCTAGAATTTTCCACCAAAATGATAAACTCCGAAAATTCAACAATTTCTGAATCAGTCATCTCGTAAAATTCATAATAAATCATACGTTCATTTTTAACGGTTCAAAATTTGTGGGCATATACTCAACTTATATATGTATAACATATCCAAAAATTACCACGATCCAACGGTCGGATTAAAAATTATAACCCTCGCAAAATATCTCAAAAACCCTGATTTTTAATACCTCCATTCCGACAAAAATACTGATAAAAACCTCAACATTAACTCCTTCATTTTTAACCACAAAAATATATCCCTCGTTTATATCCACATAAAATAAATATTTCTTTATCATATGAATCAATAATTAATTATTCACAAATAATATTACAGAATTTCATTTATGACAACCAGGCCGTTCCCAGGAAAGAGGGGGCTTTCCAATAAGAATTTCTCCTTACTGGCGCGCAATTAGATGACCAAACCTCTCCTTAGACAGAACTTTCTAGACATTGCCAATAATGTTATCTAATAATACTATTCAAATAATATGAATTATTGATCTGATAATGGGAAATACTGTGCAGCAACAATTATTGAACAACAATAATATAAAATATCAACGCAGCAATTATTGAATCAATAAAATAAAATATTGAACAGTAATTACTGTAACAATTATTGAGTAGTGCCTTCTTACGTAAGAATCAATAATTTTAAAAATACTGTGCAATACCGTGTGCTACTGTGCAATAACGCGTATTACTGTATTTTAACCACCGGTATTCCAACAGTGTTAACGGTAACAACTACGCCGTTATTTGTAAAATCTCAAATTTGTTATTTTTCTTCACCCGACAGTTATTCGTTATGGGGCCCACAAATAGCTGCGCCGTCGTACGAATATTCTCCGACAGAAAGAATATTTTACGACCAAACGAATATTCCCCGACAACAATGATTATTTTATAACCACTTGCTTATTTTGAAAAAAAATTCATATTTCACCCATAACTTTAAACTTTTATCAATTTAACCATTTACTGAATAGTAATTATAAGAAAAATTGAATACTTTTATTTCATAAAATTCGGGGTCTTACAATTTCCCCTCCTTATGAAATTTCGTCCCCGAAATTTACGTACCTGGTATTTCGAAGAGTTGAGAATACCTTGCTTCCATTTCAGATTCTATCTCTCAGATCATCATGATTTCTCCATTGCTCATCTCCCATGATAACTTCATTTGGGTTCCTCATTTGTTGGGAAGTCATGACAACCGCCATCCCTCGAACTACTCGGCTTTGACTTGTCTGGAGCAGCATTTGGTGTCATCATTACCGTTGGAATATACCTTTCTATAGGACATATTCCTCCCTCAACTGCCTCTTCGTACTCCTCATTCATGATCTGAATCATCAATCTTCGATCCATATCGGATTCAGGTTGACCGCTATGTACAGGGTAATTCAAAACTCGATATTGGGTTCTCCCAATTGCTTTCCAAAAAGAGAAATTCATATCATCTATTTTAACCTTCTTAGATCGAACATCTCTTTCCACAATATCCACGTGTCGTGCGGCTTTTGCCCATGCATCACTTATTCTCACTCGTTCAATTTTTTCTTCTTTCAGCTCAGATTCTATTTTTATCATCTTATATTCTGCCAAAGAATGCTTCTGTTCAAGCATCACATATCGGGTAACACAAGCTTGAATTGTTGCATCCTTTTGTTCCACGACCGCCTGTCGTTCTTCTGCCTGCTCTTCTAACTCATGAATACAATTTTGAAATTCTACATTTTGATCATATAATACCTCTAATAAACTCTCCTCTGGTACTTCTTCTTCCTCAGTCTCAGCTGTTACCTCTGCGACTATCTCGGGTGCAACTATCAATTCTTCACTCACCACATAGATATCTCTAATTCCTTCTTCGTCTGACATCACATTATCATGGTTAGTTATTAGAGGTATCCCCACAGTCTCATTCACTCCATTGTTAGCATTCTCAGCTGCCATTCTCAAATACTGCCATAAAATAAGGGTTAATTAAACAAATTAACATATCACATAATATCCCAATATTATGACTAACCAACAACTAAGCTTAGGTAGGACACACTAGCGAAGGATTTACGCATCTCTCCCCTCCTAGTTATATTCCCCGATCTCCACCAGAGATCATATCCCTAAGCTCTGATACCAACTGTAACTCTGGACACCAACCTATGTCAGCACCTTACATTGATACCTATCAGTTTGCCACCGCAGAACGGCGTCCCCTACGGAGAGTCTGGCTTCGGTGCATCCCCCATCAACAGGAAGTCACCAGCGAGAGGCTCGGGGCTCTTTACTTATAGCTCTGATACCAACTGTAACGACCCCAAAATAGGTTCATTCCACCCAACCCATTCTGAGTCGTCAAATACATGGTACAGAAAACAACTACAACTTTATTACAACAATTGTCGTGCAAAATACAACAACACATATGCTGTGAGTTTGGATACAAATATATACCAAATGTGACTCATGTTCCAACCGTGGACATCACCTCACAATAACACCTTACATAAAGGTATAGTCAAAAACTGTTTTAGAAATTAGAATCTTTGGGAAGTGCTCAAGGAAACCTTCGTACATGGGAGGCCACGCGTCTAGGTTATGATAGATATCATATGGCCACAGAATTATCCTTGGTTGACCCAATAGACCCCAAAGAAAAACGAGAAGATTACTATCATATTCTTCCCAATGGTGAGTCTTCTCTTGACATATCATTATCTCTACTGTCTCTAATTGAGAATTATACTTTAAACAAACACCAAGATTATATAGGTAGTGTTCGTATATATACTCAGCAAGTGGATGAGCACATCCCTGTCTTATGATGACACGAGGTTGTATGTCATTAGACATCTTGTATGATAGTGACAAAACACCCTTCCAACGTTGGGTTCGCCTCACCCTATTTTCTTCACCAAATATAACTACTAAATGACGACCACCGTTCTATTCCCTTGTTACCCCCGCTCGACCCAGCTACACTCTTATTACCTGAAAGGAATTGTGAAGCAAAAGGGTGAGCACAACTAGCTCAGTAAAAAATATCATGACTAAAGATAATTCAATTATCAATAGCCTTCATCAATAATAAATCAGAGATTTAGAACATATGGTAAATGATAAAAATTTCAACCATAGTTGCAGCGGAACGAGCAATCCATTAGAAGAGTCAAATAGACTATAAAGTCTATTATCTTCTCCATGTTAAAAATCCACCAACAATATTTATCCATGTAACATCACTCAACAGTTCCTTTCCACAATCATATGAATAACTCATAATCATAATTGTGACTGTAAATTTTTCTTCGCACCCAGGACGAAGAATATTTTCATCACCTGTCTTTACCTGAAACATCAAAGATCATGGTTATACCAAATCACAGTTCCTGTTTATAATCATACTAACAAATCCATCTTTGCACTACGGGCCAAAGATATTCATCAACAAACCATCTTTGCACTACGGGCCAAAGATATTCAACAACAGTTCATCTTTGCACTACAGGCCAAAGATATTCATCAACAGGCCATCTTTGCACTACATGCCAAATATATTCATCAACAATTTATATTTGCACTACAGGCCAAATATATTCATATCTCAAAGAATTATAATCATTTTAGAATTTATATAAACAATAATTATAACCATGTTGATCAATTCACCTTTGCACTTAAGCTTAAGATATTCAATTATAAATTCAATGGTCATGATCATACCAGTCACAATTCAACTTTGCACTACAGGCCAAAGAGAACCCTAGTCATGATCATACCAATAATATACCCATCTTTACACTCCAGTGAAAGAGAATTTCAACATCAGGGTTATAAAAATGTTATATATGATGATAAAAATAATATGATCAACATATAGTTTTAATCTCAAGAGTAATATTCGTAACTCATGAATAGTAAATCGTGAATAGTAACTCATGAATAGTAACCCCGACACAAAAGATAGAAATTCCACAATAAAATCTATACCAATATTTCGGTATAATGATATTGAAAGAATAACATTACTTAAATTTATAAACAATTTATTTTAATTGTTTACACTTTACTAATTAATGCATTTAATCATCATAAAATGCCAACTCTTACAATTTCATCATCAATAACCAAAACCCTCATCAAAAATCTGCATATACCTCATATAGGATTCTCAAGCCATAAAATCCTATTTTCTAATTTTCTTTCTTCACAAAACATATTTAATTCATTTACTCATAACTAGACTATTTTCATAAAAAATACCAAATCAGTTCCAAAAATATTTCTTTTCTGGGATTTAGCATAATATAGTCCCATAGTGAACATATATTTTTCTCAGAATTTTTAAAAGTCATTTACTATTTTTCATATGGCCAAAATAGCCGAATATTTAGACATTTATCAAAAATTGTACTTTTGTCTAAAAATTCTGAAATTTACAGAGTATACTTCTATCATATACATGTACTCCCAATAAAAATTTCATCAATTTTGGAGTTAACCACAAGGAATTATAAGCTGTTACTTTTAAAATAGTCTTTTCTCATAAAATTCATAACTCTCAATCTATACATCCAAAAATCACCATTTTTGGACACAATCAAGAAAACTCATCAAAATATCATTTCAAATTTTTCCAGAATTTTTGAAGATCAGAAAAATTACGAAACTGAAAATCATAACAACCCTTAAAATCCCTTAATATCCCTTACTATCCCTTACCTCAAAAGAGCAGTACTTCTGATCGGTATAAGGCTGAAGGAAACTTGCACTGATGAATAGCAACTCACCAAGTATCTAAATACTCACAAAATACACTCAATAATCTAGAGAGAGAAAGAGAGAAAGCTTATATTTCTGGTGTGATTTTCAATTCTAACTTAGCCCTCTATTTATAGGAAAATTTTGGTAGGTTTGACCTGCAACCTGATGGCTTTACCTGCTACTATTCCCACCCACCACATTTGAAATATAATTCAGCACATTTCTTCACCAACCACAAGTGGAGCCCACCAATTCTAGAATTTTCCACCAAAATGATAAACTCCGAAAATTCAACAATTTCTGAATCAGTCATCTCGTAAAATTCATAATAAATCATACGTTCATTTTTAACGGTTCAAAATTTGTGGGCATATACTCAACTTATATATGTATAACATATCCAAAAATTACCACGATCCAACGGTCGGATTAAAAATTATAACCCCCGCAAAATATCTCAAAAACCCTGATTTTTAATACCTCCATTCCGACAAAAATACTGATAAAAACCTCAACATTAACTCCTTCATTTTTAACCACAAAAATATATCCCTCGTTTATATCCACATAAAATAAATATTTCTTTATCATATGAATCAATAATTAATTATTCACAAATAATATTACAGAATTTCATTTATGACAACCAGGCCGTTCCCAGGAAAGAGGGGGCTTTCCAATAAGAATTTCTCCTTACTGGCGCGCAATTAGATGACCAAACCTCTCCTTAGACAGAACTTTCTAGACATTGCCAATAATGTTATCTAATAATACTATTTAAATAATATGAATTATTGATCTGATAATGGGAAATACTGTGCAGCAACAATTATTGAACAACAATAATATAAAATATCAACGCAGCAATTATTGAATCAATAAAATAAAATATTGAACAGTAATTACTGTAACAATTATTGAGTAGTGCCTTCTTACGTAAGAATCAATAATTTTAAAAATACTGTGCAATACCGTGTGCTACTGTGCAATAACGCGTATTACTGTATTTTAACCACCGGTATTCCAACAGTGTTAACGGTAACAACTACGCCGTTATTTGTAAAATCTCAAATTTGTTATTTTTCTTCACCCGACAGTTATTCGTTATGGGGCCCACAAATAGCTGCGCCGTCGTACGAATATTCTCCGACAGAAAGAATATTTCACGACCAAACGAATATTCCCCGACAACAATGATTATTTTATAACCACTTGCTTATTTTGAAAAAAAATTCATATTTCACCCATAACTTTAAACTTTTATCAATTTAACCATTTACTGAATAGTAATTATAAGAAAAATTGAATACTTTTATTTCATAAAATTCGGGGTCTTACAGTATTCATACCCAATTAAGTACTCATTATACTTATTGATACACTATTTTACAAAATAGTGAGGACCACTAAAATAACTGTTTTGAACCATCATTCCACACCCCGACTAGTACTCGCTACATTCTCGCCTCCTGAGAAGAAAATGAAACAACAAGGAAAAGGATGAGCTCAACTAGCCAGTAAAGAATATTATGACTAAGATAATATACAACAAATTATCGTTAGTCTTCAACAGGAAAAAATTTAATAGAATACAATAGACAACAAGTTTTAAATCAATATTCGCAGCGGAAATAACAAACCATTAGAAGAGTCAAGTAGAGAATGAGTTCTACTATCTTCTAAGATTTAAAAGTCCATCATCAATATTTTATCCCTGTAACAACAATCAATAACCATCTTTAATCAAATATTCATCTTTGCACTACATGCCAAATATATTCATTTGTATCACCAGTCGATCATGTTCATCTCAACACCTGTTCATCTTTGCACTACGGGCCAAAGATATTCATCAGAAATCATCAATCTTTACACTACAGGCCAAAGATATTCAATTATATCATCATTTAGGACTGAAGATGATGAAAAATATTTTAAAGGAAACGAATCCAGTGAAGCAAAAGAACAAATATTAGGGATTCGTATTACAGTTTATCCATGTCCAAAAATACCTCATAAACAATCATAGTGGAGTAAAATTCAAGAATGATCAAAACATGGATACAATCAAAGCTAGTATCCAGAATAGATATTTTGGACGAAAAGAAGAAAATTTCATTTTTCGGTGAATAGTAGCTCGTGAATAGTAAGTCATGAATAGTAACCCCGACATGAAAAGTTCTAAATTTGATAAAAAGTTCAGATCAATACTTCGGCATAATGATATTGAAGAAAATAATATCATTTAAGAAGAAATAACATCCCTTACCTCGGAAATACGGTACTTCTGACTGGAATACTAGATATAGTGCTGAAGGAAACTTGCACCGTATAGCAACACTCAAAGTATCAAATACTCACAAGAATACGCTCGATATAGAGAGAGAAACTTCAGTTTCTGATGTGATTTTCAATTCTAACCTAAGCACCCTATTTATAAGAAATTGCTTAGAACACCAAAGTAGAAAATTGAATATAATAATATATTTATAACCAAATTTTCTTTAGCCCACCACATCAAAAACATATTTTTCACACAAATGCACCAAAAATGCAAAACATATTTTAAACAATTTTTGTAACAAAAATCAATTCAGACTCAATAATACGGAACTTTAATAATTCGTAATAAATAGTCCTTTTGTCAGAAAATTCGAATCTCGCGAGTTTTTATAGGAAATTCAATTCTCTACAACTTTGCAGAAGAAAGTTTTTCCAAATTCTAAACAGAAATTGACCGAAATCTACAAACGGACGATTTTACAGTCAATAATAAATTTTCGGTCAAGAATTGTGTCCACCAACACACAAAACATGTGTTAATCATTTAATGCCACAAAAATACTCTTCCTCCTCATATACTCATATATCCCACATTCATTATAAAAATATCACCATCAATATATTATTAAAATAATATATTTAAATGAATTATTTTATCAGAAAAAGATAAAATATTAATTTTCAACAATTGTCACATTAAAAATTTTCTCCATCTATATCCACATAAAATCAATATTTTCCTCATCATATAAATTAATAATTAATTATACACAAATAATATTACAGAATCACAGTACTGGCAATCAGGCCGTTCCCAGGAAAGAGGGGGCTTTCCACTAAGGATATCTTCTTACTGACGCACAATTAGATGACCAAACCTCTCCTTAGACAGAACTTTCTAGATATTACCAATAATTTTATCTAATAATATTATTCAGATAATATGAATTATTGTTCCGATAATAGAAAATACTGTGTAGTGACAATTATTAAAACAACAGTAATATAAAATATCAACGCAGCAATTATTGAATCAATAAAATATAATATTGAACAGTAATTACTGTAACAATTATTGAGTAGTGCCTTCTTGCGTAAGAATCAATAATTGGTGCAATACCGTGTGCTACTGTGCAACAACGCGTATTACTGCGTTTTAACCACCGGGTATTCCAACAGTATTAACGGTAACAACTACGCCGTTATTTATAAACAACTTATTTTTGTCGTTTTTTTCATCCAATCGCTTTCTGTTATGGGGCCCACACAAGATTGCGCCGTCGTATGAATATTCCCCGACAGTAAGAATATTTCACGATCAAACGAATATTCCCCTACAACAATGAATATTTTATAACCACTTGTGTATTTCGAAAAAAAATTCATATATCACCCTTAACTTTAATATTTATCAATTTAACAATTTACTAAATAGTAATTATAAGAAAAATTGAATATTTTTATTTCATAAAATTCGAGGTCTTACAATCTCCCCTCCTTATGAAATTTCGTCCTCGAAATTTACGTACCTGGTGTTTCGAAAAGATGAGGATACCTCGTTTTCATTTCCGTTTCCAACTCCCAGGTCATTTTCTCAATAGCATGGTTTCTCCACAAAACTTAAACTTGTGGTAAGACCTTCGTGCGTAGGACATGCTCCTTCCTATCCAAGATCTTGACAGGTACCTCTTCGTACGTTAAGTCTTCAACTATCTCGTTTGGTTCTAACTCAATAACGTGGTTCGGGTCGTCCACATATTTACGTAACATCGATACGTAAATAACGTTATGAACACGTGACATACTTAGCGTTAAGGCGAGTCTATAGGCCACAGTTCCTACTCGATCGAGGATTTCAAATAAATTGAAGGCTTGAGCTTTCTTCTCTTCATCGACTCTTACTTCTAGAATAACACATTCTTGCACCTTCTTCTTTATATTCATCAGCTCCAGGTCTGTAGCTTGAGTGGCTTTAACGTTATCGATTAAAGTCGATTTTACTCGTATATCATCACGTGGGTCCCTAGAGTCATTAACTCTATCTCTATCATTTATAAATTATACAAAATAGGTCTTTGTGTTCAACAATATCGCACTCGTACTCGTATACGATCAATGCGTCAGCTACCACGTTTACTTTTCTAGGATAGTATTGGATGGTGTGATCGAAATCTTTCAACAGCTCGAGCCAACGTCGGTGTCGCATGTTGAATTCTTGGAAGCTCTTCTCGCATTCCTCGGTCCATTCGAAGTTTGTATCTTTTCGAGTCAGCTGAGTTAATGGAGTAGCGATTCGAGAAAATCCTTTTACGAATCTCCGATAATAACTAGAAAGCCACGTATTTCGATTACTGACTTAGGTTGCTCTCAACTGTGACTCATATCCCAATCTTGGATAGCACGTCACAATGACACCTATCAGTTTACTACCACACGAATATGGTATCCCCTACGGAGAGTCTGGCTTCAGTGCATTCCACAAAGGAAGTCACCAGATAGAGGCTCGGGTACAAACTTCTACAGTTGGGTTTTTAACTCCTGAAGTTAAATAGGAGCCATTCGATATGAGATTTTAGAAATGGGTTTTGTACCGGGTTCAAAGTCGATACAAAATTCAATATCACGCTCTGGGAGTAAGCCAAGAAATTCTTCAGGAAATTCGTCAGGGATTTAAATAGAAATATCATTCAAATCTGACGTATTTTTGTTCAAGTCCATAACATAGCTAAGAAAGCTTGACATCCATTTTTCAATAAACGAATGACTTTACGGATTGATATGAAAGAGTTTGACTTCAATGGTTTGGTTGCTTGAATTTGAATAACAGGTTGCTTAGGAATATAAAAACTAACAACCTTATAAAAGCAATCAATTTGGCATGATAAGTAGTTAACCAATCGATCCCTAAAATCACATCAAAAATAAGTATCTTTAAAGAGATAAGGTCAACAGGTAATGTGATGGTGCCAACTTGGATCAAACAAGATTTATAAACAGTGGATGTAACGAAAGTTTTTCCTAACGGAGTTTCAACAGATAAGTCAAAGTCTAATTTTCTCCGGAGTAAATTTTAAACGTTGAACGCAAGCAAGAGATAAATGAATGGGTAGAACCGGTATCTAATAAGATATAGACTTCGCAAAAATTTATAATTAACTAACCCGTGCTAACTTCGTTCGGGTTCCTCGCATTCTGACCAGTCACGAAAAACGCTCTTCCAGGAACCGTTGACTTTGACTTTTCTAGGACAACTTTTTGAGTCACCGTCCCCGCTGAACTTGGTTTTGCATAAATTGCAAAAAGCTTCTAAACATCCCATCGTTCATCGTCTGCTCAGTGGTGTTGTTCACAGGAGGAACATTGCTAGCCTGTTGCACGTTCTCCTCGTTGGTGAGCAAAGGTGTCTTCACGGTCTCATTTACTCCACTGTTAACATTCTCAATCGACATTCTCAAATACTGCCATAAACAAGGGTTAATTTAACAAATTAACAAATCACATAATATCCCTATATTATGACCGACCAACAGATAAGCTTAGGTAGGACATACTAGCGAAGGATTTACTCGTCTCTCCCCTCCTAGTTCTATTCCCCGATCTCCGCCAGAGATCATATCCCTAAGCTCTGATACCAACTGTGACGCCCCCAAAATAGGTCCATTCCACCCAACCCATTCTGAGTCGCCAAATACATGGTACAGAAATAACTACAACTTTATTAATACATTTGTCGTGCAAAATACGACAACACATATACTGTGAGTTTAAATACAAATATTGTCATCTAGACAGTATTCATACCCAATTAAGTACTCATTATACTTATTGATACACTATTTTACAAAATAGTGAGGACCACTAAAATAACTGTTTTGAACCATCATTCCACACCCCGACTAGTACTCGCTACATTCTCGCCTCCTGAGAAGAAAATGAAACAACAAGGAAAAGGATGAGCTCAACTAGCCAGTAAAGAATATTATGACTAAGATAATATACAACAAATTATCGTTAGTCTTCAACAGGGAAAAATTTAATAGAATACAATAGACAACAAGTTTTAAATCAATATTCGCAGCGGAAATAACAAACCATTAGAAGAGTCAAGTAGAGAATGAGTTCTACTATCTTCTAAGATTTAAAAGTCCATCATCAATATTTTATCCCTGTAACAACAATCAATAACCATCTTTAATCAAATATTCATCTTTGCACTACAGGCCAAAGATATTCATTTGTATCACCAGTCGATCATGTTCATCTCAACACCTGTTCATCTTTGCACTACGGGCCAAAGATATTCATCAGAAATCATCAATCTTTACACTACAGGCCAAAGATATTCAATTATATCATCATTTAGGACTGAAGATGATGAAAAATATTTTAAAGGAAACGAATCCAGTGAAGCAAAAGAACAAATATTAGGGATTCGTAAACAATCATAGTGGAGTAAAATTCAAGAATGATCAAAACATGGATACAATCAAAGCTAGTATCCAGAATAGATATTTTGGACGAAAAGAAGAAAATTTCATTTTTCGGTGAATAGTAACTCGTGAATAGTAAGTCATGAATAGTAACCCCGACATGAAAAGTTCCAAATTTGATAAAAAGTTCATATCAATACTTCGGCATAATGATATTGAAGAAAATAATATCATTTAAGAAGAAATAACATCCCTTACCTCGGAAATACGGTACTTCTGACTGGAATACTAGATATAGTGCTGAAGGAAACTTGCACCGTATAGCAACACTCAAAGTATCAAATACTCACAAGAATACGCTCGATATAGAGAGAGAAAGAGAGAGAAACTTCAGTTTCTGGTGTGATTTTCAATTCTAACCTAAGCACCCTATTTATAAGAAATTGCTTAGAACACCAAAGTAGAAAATTGAATATAATAATATATTTATAACCAAATTTTCCTTAGCCCACCGCATCAAAAATATATTTTTCACACAAATGCACCAAAAATGCAAAACATGTTTTAAAGAATTTTTGTAACAAAAATCAATTCAGACTCAATAATTCAGAACTTCAATAATTCGTAATAAATAGCCCTTTTATCAGAAAATTCGAATCTCGCGAGTTTTTATAGGAAATTCAATTCTCTACAACTTTGCAGAAGAAAGTTTTTCCAAATTCCAAACAGAAATTGACCGAAATCTACAAACGGACGATTTTACAGTCAATAATAAATTTTCGGTCAAGAATTGTGTCCACCAACACACAAAACATGTGTTAATCATTTAATGTCACAAAAATACTTTTCCTCCTCATATACTCATATATCCCACATTCATTATAAAAATATCACCATCCATATATTATTAAAATAATATATTTAAATGAATTATTTTATCAGAAAAAGATAAAATATTAATTTTCAACAATTGTCACATGAAAAATTTTCTCCATCTATATCCACATAAAATCAATATTTTTCTCATCATATAAATTAATAATTAATTATACACAAATAATATTACAGAATCACAGTACTGGCAATCAGGCCGTTCCCAGGAAAGAGGGGGCTTTCCACTAAGGATATCTCCTTACTGGCGCGCAATTAGACGACCAAACCTCTCCTTAGACAGAACTTTCTAGACATTGCCAATAATTTTATCTAATAATATTATTCAGATAATATGAATTATTGTTCCGATAATAGAAAATACTGTGTAGTGACAATTATTAAAACAACAGTAATATAAAATATCAACGCAGCAATTATTAAATCAATAAAATACAATATTGAACAGTAATTACTGTAACAATTATTGAGTAGTGCCTTCTTGCGTAAGAATCAATAATTGGTGCAATACCGTGTGCTACTGTGGAACAACGCGTATTACTGCGTTTTAACCACCGGGTATTCCAACAGTATTAACGGTAACAACTACGCCGTTATTTATAAACAACTTATTTTTGTCGTTTTCTTCATCAAATCGTTTTCTGTTATGGGGCCCACACAAGACTGCGCCGTCGTATGAATATTCCCCGACAGTAAGAATATTCCACGATCAAACGAATATTCCCCGACAACAATGAATATTTTATAACCACTTGTGTATTTCGAAAAAAAATTCATATATCACCCTTAACTTTAACATTTATCAATTTAACCATTTACTAAATAGTAATTATAAGAAAAATTGAATATTTTTATTTCATAAAATTCGGGGTCTTACACCAAAGATATTCATCAACAATTCATCTTTGCACTACATGCCAAAGATATTCCTCAACAGTTCATATTTGCACTACGACCAAATATATTCATCAACAATTCATATTTGCACTACAGGCCAAATATATTAATATCTCAAAGAAATATATAATCATTTTAGAATTTATATAAACAATAATTATAACCATGTTGATCAATTCACCTTTGCACTTAAGCTAAAGATATTCACTTATAAATTCAATGGTCATGATCATATCAGTCAACAATTCAACTTTGCACTACTGACCAAAGAGAACCCATAGTCATGATCATACCAGAAATCTACCCATCTTTACACTCAAGTCAAAGAGAAATATCATCATTAGGATTATAAAAATGTTATATATGATAATAAAATCAATATAATCAACATATAGATTTAATCTCAAGAGTAATATTCATAAACCAACTATAATTTGGTCAAAAAAAGAAACCAATGTTGTCGTGAATAGTAACTCGTGAATAGTAACTCATGAATAGTAACTCGTGAATAGTAACTCATGAATAGTAAACTCGACATTAAAAGGTAAAAATTCCACAATAAAATATATACCAATATTTCGGTATAGTGATATTGAAAGAATAATATTTCTTAAGCTTATAAACAATTTATTTTAATTATTTACACTTTACTAAATAATATATTTAATCATCCTAAAATGCCAAACTCATAAGATTTTATCACCAATAACCAAAAACCCTCATCAAAAATCTGTATATACCTCATATAGGATTCTCAAGCCATAAAATCATATTTTCTAATTTTCTTACTTCACAAAACATATTTAATTCATCAATTTTGGAGTTAACCACAAGAAGTTATAAGCGGTTACTTTCAAAATAGTCTTTTCTTATAAAATTCATAACTCTTAATCTATACATCCAAAAATCACCATTTTTGGACACAATCAAGAAAACTCATCAAAATATCATTTCAAATTTTTTCAGAATTTTTGAAGGTCAGAAAAATTACGAAACTGAAAAACATAACAACCCTTAAAATCCCTTACTATCCCTTAGTATCCCTTACCTCAAAAGAATAGTACTTCTGATCGGTATAAGGCTGAAGAAAACTTGCACTGATGAATAGAAACTTACAAAGTATCTAAATACTCATAAAATACACTCAATAATCTAGAGAGAGAAAGAGAGAAAACTTATGAATTCTGGTGTGATTTTCAATTCTAACTTAGCCCTCTATTTATAGGAAAATGTTAGCACGCCGAAGCAGACTTAACCTGCAACCTGATGGCTTTACCTGCTACTATTCCCACCCACCATATTTGAATAAAAATCTCAGCACATTTCTTCACCAACCAAGAGTGGGGCCCACCAATTCTAGAATTTTCCACCAAAATGATTAACTCCGAAAATTTAACAATTTCTGAACCAGTCATCTCGTAAAATTCATAACAAATTATACGTTCATTTTTAACGGTTCAAAATTTATGGACATATACTAAACTTATATATGTATAACATATCCAAATATTACCACGATCCAACGGTCGGATTAAAAATTATAACCCTCGCAAATTATCTCAAAAACCCTAATTTGATTTTCAATACCTTCGTTCCGACAAAAATATAGATAAAACACCTCAACATTAACTCTTTCATTTTTAACCAAAAAAATATATCCCTCATTTATATCCACATAAAATAAATATTTCCTTATCATATGAATCAATAATTAATTATTCACAGATAATATTACAGAATCACATTTATGACAACCAGGCCGTTCCCAGGAAAGAGGGGGCTTTCTAATAAGGATTTATCTTTATTGGCGCGCAATTAAGTGACCAAATGTAAGACCCCGAATTTTATGAAATAAAAGTATTCAATTTTTCTTATAATTACTATTCAGTAAATGGTTAAATTGATAAAAGTTTAAAGTTATGAGTGAAATATGATTTTTTTTTCAAAATAAGCAAGTGGTTATAAAATAATCATTGTTGTCGGGGAATATTCGTTTGGTCGTGGAATATTCTTTCTGTCGGAGAATATTCGTACGACGGCGCAGCTATTTGTGGGCCCCATAACGAATAACTGTCGGGTGAAGGAAAACGACAAATTTGAGTTTTTACAAATAACGGCGTAGTTGTTACCGTTAACACTGTTAGAATACCCGGTGGTTAAAATACAGTAATACGCGTTATTGCACAGTAGCACACGGTATTGCATTGTATTTTTGAAATTATTGATTCTTACGTAAGAAGGCACTACTCAATAATTGTTACAGTAATTACTGTTCAATATTTTATTTTATTAATTCAATAATTGCTGCGTTGATATTTTATATTATTATTGTTTCAATAATTGTTGCTGCACAGTATTTTCTATTATCAGATCAATAATTCATATTATTTAAATAATATTATTAGATAGCATTATTGGCAATGACTAGAAAGTTCTGTCTAAGGAGAGGTTTGGTCATCTAATTGCGCGCTAGTAAGGAGAAATCCTTATTGGAAAGCCCCCTCTTTCCTGGGAACGGCCTGGTTGTCATAAATGTGATTCTGTAATATTATTTGTGAATAATTAATTATTGATTTATATGATAAGTAAATATTTATTGTATGTGGATATAAATGAGGGATATATTTTTGTGGTTGAAAATGAAGGAGTTAATGTTGAGGTGTTTTATCTGTATTT
Source organism: Panax notoginseng (assembly GCA_016801055.1). Lineage (NCBI taxonomy): Eukaryota > Viridiplantae > Streptophyta > Magnoliopsida > Apiales > Araliaceae > Panax > Panax notoginseng. The sequence continues at coordinate 173,880,370 of CM029021.1, forward strand.
TTGTCAGAACGGAGGTATTGAAAATCAAATTAGGGTTTTTGAGATACTTTGCGATGGTTATAATTTTTAATCCGACCGTTGGATCGTGGTAATATTTAGATATGTTATACATATATAAGTTGAGTATATGTCCACAAATTTTGAACCGTTAAAAATGAACGTATGATTTATTATGAATTTTACAAGATGACTGGTTCAGAAATTGTTGAATTTTTAGAGTTTATCATTTTGGTGGAAAATTCTAGAATTGGTGGGCCCCACTTGTGGTTGGTGAAGAAATGTGCTGAATTATATTTCAAATGTGGTGGGTGGGAATAGTAGCAGGTAAAGCCATCAGGTTGCAGGTCAAACCTACTAAAATTTTCCTATAAATAGAGGGCTAAGTTAGAATTGAAAATCACACCAGAAACATAAGCTTTCTCTCTTTCTCTCTCTAGATTATTGAGTATATTTTGTGAGTATTTAGATACTTGGTGAGTTGCTATTCATCAGTGCAAGTTTCCTTCAGCCTTATACCGATCAGAAGTACTGCTCTTTTGAGGTAAGGGATAGTAAGGGATAGTAAGGGATAGTAAGGGATTTTAAGGGTTGTTATGATTTTCAGTTTCGTAATTTTTCTGATCTTCAAAAATTCTGGAAAAATTTGAAATGATATTTTGATGAGTTTTATTGATTGTGTCCAAAAATGGTGATTTTTGGATGTATAGATTGAGAGTTATGAATTTTATGAGAAAAGACTATTTTAAAAGTAACCGCTTATAATTCCTTGCGGTTAACTCCAAAATTGATGAAAGTTTTATTGGGAGTACATGTATATGATAGGAGTATACTCTGTGAATTTCAGAATTTTTAGATAAAAGTACAATTTTTGATAAATGTCTAAATATTCGGCTATTTTGGCCATATGAAAAATAGTAAATGACTTTTAAAAATTCTGAGAAAAATATATGTTCACTATGGGACTATATTATGCTAAATCCCAGAAAAGAAATATTTTTGGAACTGATTTGGTATTTTTCATGAAAATGGTCTAGTTATGAGTAAATGAATTAAATATGTTTTGTGAAGAAAGAAAATTGGAAAATAGGATTTTATGGCTTGAGAATCCTATATGAGGTATATGCAAATTTTTGATGAGGGTTTTGATTATTGATGATGAAATTGTAAGAGTTGGCATTTTATGATGATTAAATGCATTATTTAGTAAAGTGTAAACAATTTAAATAAATTGTTTATAAGCTTAAGAAATGTTATTCTTTCAATATCATTATACCGAAATATTGGTATAGATTTTATTGTGAAATTTCTACCTTTTTGTGTCAGGATTACTATTCACGAGTTACTATTCACGAGTTACTATTCACGACAAAATTAGTTTCTTTTTCTAACCAAATTATAGTTGATTTATGAATATTGCTCTTGAAATTAAATCCATGTTTTGACCATATTATTTTTATAATCATATATAACATTTTTATAACCTTGATGTTGAAATTCTCTTTCGCTCGAGTGTAAAGATGGGTAAATTATTGGTATGATCATGACTATGGGTTCTCTTTGGCCAGTAGTGCAAAGTTAAATTGTTGACTGGTATGATCATGACCATTGAATTTATAATTGAATATCTTTAGCTTAAGTGCAAAGGTGAAATGATCAACATGGTTATAATTATTGTTTATATAAATTCTTAAATGATTATATATTCTTTGAGGTATTGAATATCTTTGGCCAGTAATGCAAAGATGAACGGTTGAGGAATATCTTTGGCCTGTAGTGCAAAGATGAATTGTAGATGAATATCTTTGGCCTGTAGTGCAAAGATGGTCTGTTGATGAATATCTTTGGCCCGTAGTGCAAAGATAAACTGTTGTTGAATATCTTTGGTCGTAGTGCAAAGATGGATTTATTAGTATGATTATGAACAGGAACTGTGATTTGGTATAGTCATGATCTTTGATGTTTCAGGTAAAGACATGTGATGAAAATATTCTTCGTCCTGGGTGCTAAGAAAAATTTAGAATCACAATTATGATTATGAGTTATTCATATGATTGTGGACCAGAATTGTTGATTGATGTTATAGGGATAAAACATTGTTGGTGGATTTTTAACATGGAGAAGATAATAGACTTTATAGTCTATTTGACTCTTCTAATGGATTGCTCGTTCCGCTGCAACTATGGTTGAAATTTTTATCATCTACCATATGTTTAAAATCTCTGATTTAATTCTGTTGAAGGCTATTGATAATTTAATTATCTTTAGTCATGATATTCTTTACTGAGCTAGTTGTGCTCACCCTTTTGCTTCATAATTCCTTTTCAGGTAATAAGAGCGTAGCTGGGTCGAGCGGGGGTAACAAGGGAATAGAACGGTGGTCATCATTTAGTAGTTATATTTGATGAAGAAAATAGGGTGAGGCGAACCCAACGTTAGAAGGGTGTTTTGTCACTATCATACAAGATGTCTAATGACATACAACCTCGTGTCATCATAAGACAGGGTTGTGGTCATCCACTTGCTGAGTATATCTATGGGCACCACCTATATAACTTGGTGTTTGTTTGAAGTATAATTCTCAATTAGAGACAGTGGAGATAATGATAAGTCAAGAGAAGACTCACCATTGGGAAGAATATGATAGTAATCTTCTCGTTTTTCTTTGGGGTCTATTGGGTCAACCAAGGATAATTCTGTGGTCATATGATATCTATCATAACCTAGACGCGTGGCCTCCCATGTACGAAGGTTTCCTTGAGCACTTCCCAAAGATTCTAGTTTCTAAAACAATTTTTGACTGTACCTTTATGTAAGGTACCTTTGTGAGGTGCTGATACATGATGGTGTCCAATGTCACATTTGGTATATATTTGTATTCAAACTCACAGCATATGTGTTGTTGTATTTTGCACGACAATTGTTGTAATAAAGTTGTAGTTGTTTTCTGTACCATGTATTCGACGACTCAGAATGGGTTGGGTGGAATGAACCTATTTTGGGGACGTTACAGGTGGTATCAGAGCCATAAGTAAAGAGCCCCGAGCCTCTCGCTGGTGACTTCCTGTTGATGGGGGATGCACCGAAGCCAGACTCTCCGTAGGGGACGCCGTTCTGCGGTGGCAAACTGATAGGTATCAATGTAAGGTGCTGACATAGGTTGGTGTCCAGAGTTACATTTGGTATCAGAGCTTAGGGATATGATCTCTGGCGGAGATCGGGGAATACAACTAGGAGGGGAGAGATGAGTAAATCCTTCGCTAGTGTGTCCTACCTAAGCTTATTTGTTGGTCAGTCATAATATCGGGATATTATGTGATATGTTAATTTGTTAAATTAACACTTATTTTGAAGCTGTTGTGACGTCCCCAAAATAGGTATACAACACCCATTCTGAGTCGCCAAAATACATGGTACAGAAACAACTACATCTTTATTATTACAACACAAGAACTGTGAGTTTAAATACAAATATTGTCATTTAGACAATATCCACACTCAAATAAGTCCTCATTACACTTATTGAAACATTATTTCACAAAAATGGTGAGGACTACTAAAATAACTTCTAGAACCATCATTCCATACCCCGACTAGTACTCGCTACATTCTCGCCTCCTGAGAAAAATGGAACAAAAAGGAAAAGGGTGAGCTCAACTAGCCCAGTAAAGAACATTATGACTAAGATAATACAGAACAAATTATCGTTAGTCTTCAACAGGGAAAAATCTAATAGAATACAATAGACAACAAGTTTTAAATCAATAACTGCAGCGGAAACAGCAAACCATTAGAAGAGTCAAGTAGAGAATGAGTTCTACTATCTTCTAAGATTTAAAAGTCCATCATCAATATTTTATCCCTGTAACAACAATCAATAACCATCTTTAATCAAATATTCATCTTTGCACTACAGGCCAAAGATATTCATTTGTATCACCAGTCGGTCATGTTCATCTCAACACCTGTTCATCTTTGCACTACGGGCCAAAGATATTCATCAGTTAATCATTCATCTTTGCACTACGGCCAAAGATATTCAGTAATATCATCATTTAGGACTGAGGATGATGAAAAATATATTAAAGAAAACGAATCCAGTGAAACAAAATAACAAATATTAAGGATTCGTATTTCGATTTATCCATGTCCAAAAATACCTTATAATTATTCATAGTGAAGTAGAATTCAAGAATGATCAAAACATGGATACAATCAAAGCTAGTACCCAGAATAGATATTTTGGACGAAAAGAAGAAATTTTATTTTTTGGTGAATAGTAACTCGTGAATAGTAACTCGTGAATAGTAACTCATGAATAGTAACCCCGACGTGAAAAGTTCCAAATTTGATAAAAATTTCTAACCAATATTTCGGCATAATGATATTGAAGAAATAATATCATTTTTGAATAAAATAACATCCCTTACCTCAAAATAATCGTACTTCTGACTGAATTTCGGGTATAGTGCTGACAGAAACTCGCACCGTATAGCAACACTCAAAGTATACTCACAAGAATACGCTCGATAATATAGAGAGAGAAAGAGAGAAAACTTGTTTCTGGTGTGATTTTCAATTCTAACTTAGCCCTCTATTTATAGGAAAATGCTAGAACGCCAAAGGAGACTAAAATAATAAATTAATATTTTCTTATTTTCCTTACGCATGCCAAGACCAAGACTTATCAAGGCATGCCAATTCTGAAATTCATCCCAGCAGCCCACATGTTTAATCCACCAACCAAAAAGTGGGTCCCGCAATTTAATAAAAATTATTTTATTTTTCGAAACTTCAGTAATTCATAGAAAATAGACCGTTTATCAGAAAAATACGAATTTTATGTCCATTCTGACTGAAATCGAATTCTCTACAACTTTGTAGCTTTAAGTTTTTCCAAATTCCAAACCAAAATATCCGAAATCCACAAACGGATGATTTTTAATACCTCCACATCGACAAAATACTGATAAAAACCTCAGCTTTAATTCTTTCATTTTTATCCACATAAAATAAATATATCCATCATTTATATTCACATAAAATAAATATTTCTTTATCATATGAATCAATAATTAATTATTCATAAATAATATTACAGAATCACATTTATGACAACCAGGCCGTTCCCAGGAAAGAGGGGGCTTTCCAATAAGGATTTCTCCTTACTGGCGCGCAATTAGATGACCAAACCTCTCCTTAGACAGAACTTTCTAGACATTGCCAATAATGTTATCTAATAATATTATTCAAATAATATGAATTATTGATCTGATAATGGGAAATACTGTGTAGTGACAATTATTGAAACAACAGTAATATAAAATATCAACGCAGCAATTATTGAATCAATAAAATAAAATACTGAACAGTAATTACTGTAACCATTATTGAGTAGTGCCTTCTTACGTAAGAATCAATAATTGGTGCAATACAGTGTGCTACTGTGTAACAACGCGTATTACTGTGTTTTAACCACCGGGTATTCCAACAGTATTAACGGTAACAACTACGCCGTTATTAATAAAAAACATATACTTGTCGTTTTCTTCATCCAATCGCTTTCCGTTATGGGGCCCACAAAAGACTGCGCCGTCGTACGAATATTCCCCGACAGGAAGAATATTCCACGACCAAACGAATATTCCCCGACAACAATGAATATTTTATAACCACTTGCTTATTTAAAATATTTACGCATTTTACCCATAACTAACCTCATTAATCAATTTAACACTTACTATTTCAAAATAATAAATAGAGGGAATTTAAATTTCATTTATTAATAATTTGGGGTCTTACAACCTCCCCTCCTTATGAAATTTCGTCCTCGAAATTGACGTACGTACCTGGTGTTTCGAAAAGATGAGGATACCTCGCTTTCATTTCCGTTTCCAACTCCCAGGTCATTTCCTCAATAGCATGGTTTCTCCACAAAACTTTAACTTGTGGTATGACCTTCGTGCGTAGGACATGCTCCTTTCTATCCAAGATCTTGACAGGTACCTCTTCGTACGTTAAGTCTTCAGCTATCTCGTCCGGTTCTAACTCAATAACGTGGTCTGGGTCTTTCACATATTTACGTAACACAGATATATGAAAAACATTATGAACACGAGACATACTTGGAGGTAACGCAAGTCTATAGGCCACATTTCCTACTCGGTCAAGAATCTGAAATGGACCAATAAATCGTGGATTGAGCTTTCCTCTCTTCCCAAATCTTGTAACTCCTTTCCATGGAGCCACACGCAACAATACATGATCCCCAATGTCAAATTCCACGTCCTTCCGATGAAGATCCGCATAATTCTTTTGTCGATCCTGTGCCGTTTGTATACGTTGTCGAATCGTTTGGATCTTCTCTGTAGTCATGCGTACCAACTCTGGTCCCAACAATGTTGCTTCACCCACCTCGTCCCAGCATACTGGAGAGCGACACTTTCGTCCATATAATGCTTCAAATGGGGCCACACCTATACTTGCCTGATAACTGTTATTGTAAGAGAATTCCACCAATGGTAGGTACTTATCCCAACTCCCTTTGAAATCTAGGACACAAAGTCTTAATAGATCTTCAAGAGTTTGAATAGTCCTCTCTGATTGTCCGTCCGTTTGAGGATGGTATGCCGAACTAAATCGTAAATCTGTGCCCATAGCTTTTTGCAAGCTAACCCAAAATCTTGAAGTGAATCTTGGGTCACGATCCGAAACTATGGATACTGGCATGCCATGCAGTCTCACAATCTCATCTACGTATATACGAGCAAGACGTTCAAGGGAATAAGTCTCCCGTATCGGCAAGAAATGAGCAGACTTGGTTAATCTATCAACAATAACCCAAATAGCATTTATGCCTTGAGAAACCGTGGGAAGACCCGTAACGAAATCCATGGTAATGTGTTCCCACTTCCATTTCGGAATCTCAAGTGGTTGCAATGGACCCTTTGGTACTTGATGTTCCGCCTTTACACGTTGACAAGTTAAACACCTCGAGATAAACTTTGCAATCTCTCTCTTCATATTATTCCACCAAAATGTATGTCGTAGATCACGATACATTTTGGTACTTCCAGGATGGATTGCAAATGGTGTATTGTGTGCTTCCATCATGATCTTGTACTTCAAATCAGAATTGTTAGGAACACAGAGTCTAGAGTGAACTCGAAGTATTCCTTCTTCATCGATTCTTGCTTCTGGAATAGAACCTTCTTGCACTTTCTTCTTCATACGCATCAGCTCTATGTCCGTAGCTTGAGCAGCTTTAACTTTATCGATTAAAGTCGGTTCTACTCGTATATTTGATATCATCATGTGGGTACTTGGAGCCTTCATCTCTATCTCCATCCTTTGCAAGTCATACAAAATGGGCCTTTGTGTTAACAACATTGCACTCGTACCCGCATATGATCTTCTACTCAATGCGTCAGCTACTACGTTTGCTTTTCCAGGATGATATTGGATGGTATGATCGTAATCTTTCAACAGCTCGAGCCAACGTCGCTGCCGCATGTTGAGTTCCTTTTGGGTGAAGAAATATTTAAGGCTTTTATGATCTGTATAGATCTCCACTTTCTCCCCATACAGGTAGTGTCTCCAGATCTTCAACGCGAAAACTACTGCTGCCAACTCCAAATCATGAGTAGGATAATTCCTCTCATATTCTTTGAGTTGTCGCGAGGCATAGGCTATGACTTTCCCATGTTGCATGAGAACACATCCTAACCCTTTGCCTGAAGCATCACTGTAGATAACAAATCCATCCGAACCAGATGGTATTGTCAGAACAGGTGCCGAAATGAGTCTCCTCTTAAGCTCTTGAAAACTCTTCTCGCATTCCTCGCTCCATACGAATTTGATATCTTTCCGAGTCAGCTGAGTTAACGGGGTAGCGATTCGAGAAAACCCTTCCACGAATCTTCGATAATAACCAGCTAAGCCTAGAAAGCTACGTACTTCGGTCACCGTCTTTGGTTGCTCCCAACTTTGTATTGCTTCAATCTTCGCCGGGTCAACAGATACTCCATGTTTTGACACCACGTGCCCAAGGAATGCTACTTCCTCAAGCCAGAACTCGCATTTCTTCAACTTGGCATATAACTTATTTTCACGCAGCCTTTGGAGTACCAGCTTCAAATGATGCTCATGATCTTCACGGCTTTTGGAATATATGAGGATGTCATCAATAAAGACAACAACGAACTGATCCAAATAATCCTTAAATACTCGGTTCATCATATCCATGAAAGCCGCAGGAGCATTAGTCAATCCAAAAGACATAACTAGGAACTCATAATGCCCGTACCGAGTTCTGAAGGCAGTCTTTGGAATATCCTCAGTTTTAACCTTCAGCTGATGATATCCAGAACGAAGATCGATCTTTGAAAAGAACTGTGCTCCTTGTAACTGGTCAAACAGGTCATCAATACGAGGTAGCGGATACCTATTCTTAATAGTGACATGGTTTAATTCCCGGTAATCAATACAAAGTCGCATACTCCCGTCTTTCTTCTTTACAAATAAAACAGGAGCACCCCAAGGAGATGTACTAGGACGAATGAAACCGATGTCCAACAACTCTTGTAGTTGGACCTTTAACTCCTGAAGTTCAATAGGAGCCATTCGATATGGGGTTTTAGAAATGGGCTTTGTACCAGGTTCAAGATCAATAAAGAATTCAATTTCTCGTTCCGGGGGTAGACCGGGAAGTTCTTCAGGAAATACGTCAGGAAAGTCAATAACAACAGGAATATTATTCAAATTTGACGTGTCTTTATTCAAATCCATAACATGGGCTAAGAAAGCTTGACATCCGTTTTTTAATAAACGAATGGCTTTATGGCTTGATATAACAGTGATTGATTTTAATGGCTTAGTTGTTTGAATTCGTACAACAGGTTGGTTAGGAATATGAAAACTAACAACCTTACGAAAACAATCAATTTTGGCATGATGAGTAGTTAGCCAATCAATCCCTAAAATCACATCAAAAGCAAGTATCTTTAAAGAGATAAGGTCAACAGGTAAGGTGATGGTACCAACTTGGATCACACAAGATTTATAAACAGTGGATGTGATGAAAGTTTCTCCTAACGGAGTCTCCACAGATAAATCAAAGTCTAACTTCTCCGGAGTCAAGTTTAAACGTTGAGCACAAGCAGGAGAGATAAAAGAATGGGTAGAACCGGTATCTAATAAGGTATAAACTTCGCATGAATTTATGATTAGCTTACCCGTGATCACCTCGTTTGGGTTCCTCGCATGTTGACCAGTCACGACAAACGCTCTTCCAGGAACCGTTGACTTTATCTTTTCTGGGACAGCTTTTTGAGTCACCATCCCCGCTGGACTTGGTTTTGCTACAGTGCAATCTCGAGCGATATGTCCTTCCTTTCCACAATTATAACATACCTTAAACTGTTGTGGGCAGTTTGGGCTGATATGTCCTTCTTTTCCGCACTTATAGCATATAACCGGTGGTCGTTCTCCTCCCTTGGAACCAATTGCTGTTGGTGCTGACGTCTTCGTATTGTCATTGTTGAATCTCCTCTTTTTAAAATCTCCTCCCGACTCGCTTCTTCTATTTTCATAGCCACGATTACCACCAGAGTGGTTGCCGTTCTTGTCTGTATTTTTCTTTCTCCGCTGGTTATCATTGTTCTGATGACTGCTGTCACCGATATGATCCTGGTTGTGATCCCTCAGTTGACCGTACTCGTTATCTCGCTCTAATAATTGAGCCCTGTTGACAACATCTGAATAGAGAGAAAATTTATGAGAAATGAGATATTGACGTATGCCGGGTTTCAAACCTCTCAGAAACATCCTCGTCATACGTTCCTCATTCTCCACCAAATGAGGTGCAAACCTGGACAACTCTGCAAACTTTGCCTCGTACTGAGATACCGTCATATTATTCTGCTCTAGTCTAATAAACTCTACCTCCTTCATATGACGAATACTTTCAGGAAAGTACTTGTCATTGAACAGTTTTTGAAATGTCTCCCAAGACATGCTGAGTGCGGTTGGATGGGTACGCTTCACAGACTCCCACCAGTAATCTGCCTCGCCACGGAACATAAAGGTGGCGAATGGAACCTTCTGTTCCTCCGTGCATCCCAAGACATCGAATATCTTGGTAATTTGCTTGACCCACGTTTCCGCCATGATCGGATCCGGCTTTCCCTTAAATTCTGGTGGTCCCAATTCTTTGAACTGTTTGGCTGTGACAAACCGTGAATTGCTATCATTTCCTCCTGTATTTTGAACACGAGTCTCCCTTGTCTGGTTTTGCATGAATTGCAAAAAACTTCTAAACATTCCATCGTTCATCATCTGCTCATTGGTGTTGTTCACAGGAGGAACATTGCCAGCCTGTTGCACGTTCTCCTCGTTGGTAAGCACCGGTGTCTCCACGGTCTCATTTACTCCACTATTAACATTCTCAGTCGACATTCTCAAATACTGCCATAAAACAAGGGTTAATTAAATAAATTAACAAATCACATAATACCCCTATATTATGACTGACCAATAAATAAGCTTAGGTAGGACACACTAGCGAAGGATTCGTCTCTCCCCTCCTAGTTCTATTCCCCGATCTCCGCCAGAGATCATATCCCTAAGCTCTGATACCAACTGTGACGCCCCCAAAATAGGTATACAACACCCATTCTGAGTCGCCAAAATACATGGTACAGAAACAACTACATCTTTATTATTACAACACAAGAACTGTGAGTTTAAATACAAATATTGTCATTTAGACAATATCCACACTCAAATAAGTCCTCATTACAATTATTGATACATTATTTCACAAAAATGGTGAGGACTACTAAAATAACTTCTAGAACCATCATTCCATACCCCGACTAGTACTCGCTACATTCTCGCCTCCTGAGAAAAATGGAACAAAAAGGAAAAGGGTGAGCTCAACTAGCCCAGTAAAGAACATTATGACTAAGATAATACAGAACAAATTATCGTTAGTCTTCAACAGGGAAAAATCTAATAGAATACAATAGACAACAAGTTTTAAATCAATAACTGCAGCGGAAACAGCAAACCATTAGAAGAGTCAAGTAGAGAATGAGTTCTACTATCTTCTAAGATTTAAAAGTCCATCATCAATATTTTATCCCTGTAACAACAATCAATAACCATCTTTAATCAAATATTCATCTTTGCACTACAGGCCAAAGATATTCATTTGTATCACCAGTCGGTCATGTTCATCTCAACACCTGTTCATCTTTGCACTACGGGCCAAAGATATTCATCAGTTAATCATTCATCTTTGCACTACGGCCAAAGATATTCAGTAATATCATCATTTAGGACTGAGGATGATGAAAAATATATTAAAGAAAACGAATCCAGTGAAACAAAATAACAAATATTAAGGATTCGTATTTCGATTTATCCATGTCCAAAAATACCTTATAATTATTCATAGTGAAGTAGAATTCAAGAATGATCAAAACATGGATACAATCAAAGCTAGTACCCAGAATAGATATTTTGGACGAAAAGAAGAAAATTTTATTTTTCGGTGAATAGTAACTCGTGAATAGTAACTCGTGAATAGTAACTCATGAATAGTAACCCCGACGTGAAAAGTTCCAAATTTGATAAAAATTTCTAACCAATATTTCGGCATAATGATATTGAAGAAATAATATCATTTTTGAATAAAATAACATCCCTTACCTCAAAATAATCGTACTTCTGACGAATTTCGGGTATAGGCTGAAAGAAACTGCACCGTATAGCAACACTCAAAGTATACTCACAAAATACACTCGATAATATAGAGAGAGAAAGAGAGAAAACTTTGTTTCTGGTGTGATTTTCAATTCTAACTTAGCCCTCTATTTATAGGAAAATGTTAGAACGCCAAAGGAGACTAAAATAATAAATTAATATTTTCTTATTTTCCTTACGCATGCCAAGACCAAGACTTATCAAGGCATGCCAATTCTGAAATTCATCCCAGCAGCCCACATGTTTAATCCACCAACCAAAAGTGGGTCCCGCAATTTAATAAAAATTATTTTATTTTTCGAAACTTCAGTAATTCATAGAAAATAGACCGTTTATCAGAAAAATACGAATTTTATGTCCATTCTGACTGAAATCGAATTCTCTACAACTTTGTAGCTTTAAGTTTTTCCAAATTCCAAACCAAAAATATCCGAAATCCACAAACGGATGATTTTTAATACCTCCACATCGACAAAATACTGATAAAATACCTCAGCTTTAATTCTTTCATTTTTATCCACATAAAAATAAATATATCCATCATTTATATCCACATAAAATAAATATTTCTTTATCATATGAATCAATAATTAATTATTCATAAATAATATTACAGAATCACATTTATGACAACCAGGCCGTTCCCAGGAAAGAGGGGGCTTTCCAATAAGGATTTCTCCTTACTGGCGCGCAATTAGATGACCAAACCTCTCCTTAGACAGAACTTTCTAGACATTGCCAATAATGTTATCTAATAATATTATTCAAATAATATGAATTATTGATCTGATAATGGGAAATACTGTGTAGTGACAATTATTGAAACAACAGTAATATAAAATATCAACGCAGCAATTATTGAATCAATAAAATAAAATACTGAACAGTAATTACTGTAACCATTATTGAGTAGTGCCTTCTTACGTAAGAATCAATAATTGGTGCAATACAGTGTGCTACTGTGTAACAACGCGTATTACTGTGTTTTAACCACCGGGTATTCCAACAGTATTAACGGTAACAACTACGCCGTTATTAATAAAAAACATATACTTGTCGTTTTCTTCATCCAATCGCTTTCCGTTATGGGGCCCACAAAAGACTGCGCCGTCGTACGAATATTCCCCGACAGGAAGAATATTCCACGACCAAACGAATATTCCCCGACAACAATGAATATTTTATAACCACTTGCTTATTTAAAATATTTACGCATTTTACCCATAACTAACCTCATTAATCAATTTAACACTTACTATTTCAAAATAATAAATAGAGGGAATTTAAATTTCATTTATTAATAATTTGGGGTCTTACAGCTGTATTCTAGAATGTTATTTGAAATACAGGAGATGAGCAATGGAGAAATTATGATGACAGAGAAGATGGAAATTGAAATGAAAGGAAGGTATTCTCAACTCTTTGAAATACCAGGTACGTAAATTTCGGGGACGAAATTTCATAAGGAGGGGAGATTGTAAGACCCCGAATTTTATGAAATAAAAGTATTCAATTTTTCTTATAATTACTATTCAGTAAATGGTTAAATTGATAAAAGTTTAAAGTTATGAGTGAAATATGATTTTTTTTTCAAAATAAGCAAGTGGTTATAAAATAATCATTGTTGTCGGGGAATATTCGTTTGGTCGTGGAATATTCTTTCTGTCGGAGAATATTCGTACGACGGCGCAGCTATTTGTGGGCCCCATAACGAATAACTGTCGGGTGAAGGAAAACGACAAATTTGAGTTTTTACAAATAACGGCGTAGTTGTTACCGTTAACACTGTTAGAATACCCGGTGGTTAAAATACAGTAATACGCGTTATTGCACAGTAGCACACGGTATTGCATAGTATTTTTGAAATTATTGATTCTTACGTAAGAAGGCACTACTCAATAATTGTTACAGTAATTACTGTTCAATATTTTATTTTATTGATTCAATAATTGCTGCGTTGATATTTTATATTATTATTGTTTCAATAATTGTTGCTGCACAGTATTTTCTATTATCAGATCAATAATTCATATTATTTAAATAATATTATTAGATAGCATTATTGGCAATGACTAGAAAGTTCTGTCTAAGGAGAGGTTTGGTCATCTAATTGCGCGCTAGTAAGGAGAAATCCTTATTGGAAAGCCCCCTCTTTCCTGGGAACGGCCTGGTTGTCATAAATGTGATTCTGTAATATTATTTGTGAATAATTAATTATTGATTTATATGATAAGTAAATATTTATTTTATGTGGATATAAATGAGGGATATATTTTTGTGGTTGAAAATGAAGGAGTTAATGTTGAGGTGTTTTATCTGTATTTTTGTCAGAACGGAGGTATTGAAAATCAAATTAGGGTTTTTGAGATATTTTGCGATGGTTATAATTTTTAATCCGACCGTTGGATCGTGGTAATATTTGGATATGTTATACATATATAAGTTGAGTATATGTCCACAAATTTTGAACCGTTAAAAATGAACGTATGATTTATTATGAATTTTACAAGATGACTGGTTCAGAAATTGTTGAATTTTTAGAGTTTATCATTTTGGTGGAAAATTCTAGAATTGGTGGGCCCCACTTGTGGTTGGTGAAGAAATGTGCTGAATTATATTTCAAATGTGGTGGGTGGGAATAGTAGCAGGTAAAGCCATCAGGTTGCAGGTCAAACCTACTAAAATTTTCCTATAAATAGAGGGCTAAGTTAGAATTGAAAATCACACCAGAAACATAAGCTTTCTCTCTTTCTCTCTCTAGATTATTGAGTATATTTTGTGAGTATTTAGATACTTGGTGAGTTGCTATTCATCAGTGCAAGTTTCCTTCAGCCTTATACCGATCAGAAGTACTGCTCTTTTGAGGTAAGGGATAGTAAGGGATAGTAAGGGATAGTAAGGGATTTTAAGGGTTGTTATGATTTTCAGTTTCGTAATTTTTCTGATCTTCAAAAATTCTGGAAAAATTTGAAATGATATTTTGATGAGTTTTATTGATTGTGTCCAAAAATGGTGATTTTTAGATGTATAGATTGAGAGTTATGAATTTTATGAGAAAAGACTATTTTAAAAGTAACCGCTTATAAATCCTTGTGGTTAACTCCAAAATTGATGAAATTTTTATTGGGAGTACATGTATATGATAGGAGTATACTCTGTGAATTTCAGAATTTTTAGATAAAAGTACAATTTTTGATAAATGTCTAAATATTCGGCTATTTTGGCCATATGAAAAATAGTAAATGACTTTTAAAAATTCTGAGAAAAATATATGTTCACTATGGGACTATATTATGCTAAATTCCAGAAAAGAAATATTTTTGGAACTGATTTGGTATTTTTCATGAAAATGGTCTAGTTATGAGTAAATGAATTAAATATGTTTTGTGAAGAAAGAAAATTGGAAAATAGGATTTTATGGCTTGAGAATCCTATATGAGGTATATGCAAATTTTTGATGAGGGTTTTGATTATTGATGATGAAATTGTAAGAGTTGGCATTTTATGATGATTAAATGCATTATTTAGTAAAGTGTAAACAATTTAAATAAATTGTTTATAAGCTTAAGAAATGTTATTCTTTCAATATCATTATACCGAAATATTGGTATAGATTTTATTGTGAAATTTCTACCTTTTTGTGTCAGGATTACTATTCACGAGTTACTATTCACGAGTTACTATTCACGACAAAATTAGTTTCTTTTTCTAACCAAATTATAGTTGATTTATGAATATTGCTCTTGAAATTAAATCCATGTTTTGACCATATTATTTTTATAATCATATATAACATTTTTATAACCTTGATGTTGAAATTCTCTTTCGCTTGAGTGTAAAGATGGGTAAATTACTGGTATGATCATGACTATGGGTTCTCTTTGGCCAGTAGTGCAAAGTTGAATTGTTGACTGGTATGATCATGACCATTGAATTTATAATTGAATATCTTTAGCTTAAGTGCAAAGGTGAAATGATCAACATGGTTATAATTATTGTTTATATAAATTCTTAAATGATTATATATTCTTTGAGGTATTGAATATCTTTGGCCAGTAATGCAAAGATGAACGGTTGAGGAATATCTTTGGCCTGTAGTGCAAAGATGAATTGTAGATGAATATCTTTGGCCTGTAGTGCAAAGATGGTCTGTTGATGAATATCTTTGGCCCGTAGTGCAAAGATAAACTGTTGTTGAATATCTTTGGTCGTAGTGCAAAGATGGATTTATTAGTATGATTATGAACAGGAACTGTGATTTGGTATAACCATGATCTTTGATGTTTCAGGTAAAGACATGTGATGAAAATATTCTTCGTCCTGGGTGCTAAGAAAAATTTAGAATCACAATTATGATTATGAGTTATTCATATGATTGTGGACCAGAATTGTTGATTGATGTTATAGGGATAAAACATTGTTGGTGGATTTTTAACATGGAGAAGATAATAGACTTTATAGTCTATTTGACTCTTCTAATGGATTGCTCGTTCCGCTGCAACTATGGTTGAAATTTTTATCATCTACCATATGTTTAAAATCTCTGATTTAATTCTGTTGAAGGCTATTGATAATTTAATTATCTTTAGTCATGATATTCTTTACTGAGCTAGTTGTGCTCACCCTTTTGCTTCACAATTCCTTTTCAGGTAATAAGAGCGTAGCTGGGTCGAGCGGGGGTAACAAGGGAATAGAACGGTGGTCATCATTTAGTAGTTATATTTGATGAAGAAAATAGGGTGAGGCGAACCCAACGTTGGAAGGGTGTTTTGTCACTATCATACAAGATGTCTAATGACATACAACCTCGTGTCATCATAAGACAGGGTTGTGGTCATCCACTTGCTGAGTATATCTATGGGCACCACCTATATAATCTTGGTGTTTGTTTGAAGTATAATTCTCAATTAGAGACAGTGGAGATAATGATAAGTCAAGAGAAGACTCACCATTGGGAAGAATATGATAGTAATCTTCTCGTTTTTCTTTGGGGTCTATTGGGTCAACCAAGGATAATTCTGTGGTCATATGATATCTATCATAACCTAGACGCATGGCCTCCCATGTACGAAGGTTTCCTTGAGCACTTCCCAAAGATTCTAGTTTCTAAAACAATTTTTGACTGTACCTTTATGTAAGGTACCTTTGTGAGGTGCTGATACATGATGGTGTCCAATGTCACATTTGGTATATATTTGTATTCAAACTCACAGCATATGTGTTGTTGTATTTTGCACGACAATTGTTGTAATAAAGTTGTAGTTGTTTTCTGTACCATGTATTTGACGACTCAGAATGGGTTGGGTGGAATGAACCTATTTTGGGGACGTTACACCAAACCTCTCCTTAGACAGAACTTTCTAGACATTACCAATAATGTTATCTAATAATATTATTCAAATAATATGAATTATTGATCTGATAATGGAAAATACTATGCAGTGACAATTATTGAACAACAATAATATAAAATTTTAACGTAACAATTATTGAATCAATAAAATAAAATTTTGAACAGTAATTACTGTAACAATTATTGAGTAGTGCCTTCTTACGTAAGAATCAATAATTTCAAAAATACTGTGCAACACCATGTGCTACTGTGCAATAACGCGCATTACTGTATTTTAACAACCGGGTATTTCAACAGTATTAACGGTAACAACTACGTCGTTATTTATAAAAACTCAAATTTGTCGTTTTCTTTATCCGACAGTTATTCGTTATGGGGCCCACAAATAGTTGCGCCGTCGTACGAATATTCCCCGACAGAAAGAATATTTCACGACCAAACGAATATTCTCCGACAACAATGATTATTTTATAACTACTTGCTTATTTTGAAAAAAAATCACATTTCACCCATAACTTTAAACTTTTATCAATTTAACCATTTACTGAATAGTAATTATAAGAAAAATTAAATACTTTAATTTCATAAAATTTAGGGTCTTACAGAATGTACCAAAGCCAGACTCTCCGTAAGGGACTCTATATTTGTGTGGTGGTAAAATAATAGGTGCCATTGTGACGTGCTATCCAAGATTGGGATATGAATCACAATTGAGAGCAACCGAAGTCGGTGACCAAAGTACGTAACTTTCTGGGCTTAGCTGGTTACTATCGGAGATTCGTGGAATGATTTTCTCGAATCTCTACTCCGTTAACTCAGCTGACTCAGAAAGATACAAAATTCGTATGGATTGAGGAATGTGAGAAGAGTTTCCAAGAACTCAAGAGAAGACTCATTTCGGCTCCTGTTCTGATAATACCATCTGGTTCGGATGGATTTGTTATCTACAGCGATGCTTCAGGCAAAGGGTTAGGATGTGTTCTCATGCAACATGTGAAAGTCATAGCCTATGCCTCGTGACAACTCAAAGAATATGAGAGAAATTATCCTACTCATGATTTGGAGGTTGCAGCAGTCGTTTTCGCGTTGAGGATCTGGAGACACTGCCTGTATGGGGAGAAAGTGGAGATCTATACAGATCATAAAAGCCTCAGATATTTCTTCACCCAAAAGGAACTCAACATCCGGCAACGACGTTGACTCGAGCTGCTGAAAGATTACGATCATACCATCCAATATCATCTTGGAAAAGCAAACGTAGTAGCTGACGCATTGAGT
This sequence comes from Panax notoginseng, assembly GCA_016801055.1. Taxonomy (NCBI): domain Eukaryota; kingdom Viridiplantae; phylum Streptophyta; class Magnoliopsida; order Apiales; family Araliaceae; genus Panax; species Panax notoginseng. Next base: position 173,898,764 of record CM029021.1, read on the forward strand.
AGAAGATCATATGCAGGTACGAGTGCAATGTTGTTAACACAAAGGCCTATTTTGTATGACTTACAAAGGATGGAGATAGGGATGAAGGCTCCAAGGACCCACGTGATGATATACGAGTAAAATCGACTTTAATCGATAACGTTAAAGTCGCTCAAGCTACAGACCTGGAGCTGATGAATATAAAGAAGAATGTGCAAGAATGTGTTATTCTAGAAGTAAGAGTCGATGAAGAGAAGAAAGCTCAAGCCTTCGATTTATTTGAATTCCTCGATCGAATAGGAACTGTGGCCTATAGACTCGCCTTAACGCTAAGTATGTCGCGTGTTCATAATGTTTTTCACGTATCTGTGCTTCGTAAATATGTGAAAGACCCGAACCACATAATTGAGTTAGAACCAGATGAGATAGCCGAAGATTTAACGTACGAAGAGGTACCTGTTAAGATCTTGGATAGGAAAGAGCATGTTCTACGCACGAAGGTTATACCACAAGTTAAGGTTTTGTGGAGAAACCATGCTATTGAAGAAATGACCTAGGAGTTGGAATCAGAAATAAAAGCGAGGTATCCTCACCTTTTCGAAACACCAGGTACGTACGTCAATTTCGAGGACGAAATTTCATAAGGAGGGGAGGTTGTAAGACCCCAACTTATTAATAAATGAAATTAAATTTCCTCTATTTATTATTTCGAAATAGAAAGGGTTGATTTGATTAATGTGGTTAGTTATGGGTAAAATGCGCAAATATTTCAAATAAGCAAGTGATTATAAAATATTCATTTTTGGTCGGTGAATATTCTTGTGGTCGTGAAATATTCTTTCTGTCGGGGAATATTCGTACGACGGCGCAGCTATTTGTGGGCCCCATAACGGAAAGCGATTGGATGAAGAAAACGACAAGTATAAGTTGTTTATAATTAACGGCGTAGTTGTTACCGTTAACACTGTTGGAATACCTGGTGGTTAAAATACAGTAGCACACGGTATTGCACCAATTATTGATTCTTACGTAAGAAGACACTATTCAATAATTGTTACAGTAGTTACTGTTCAATATTTTATTTTATTGAATCAATAATTGATGCGTTGATATTTTATATTATTATTGTTTCAATAATTGTTGCTGCACAGTATTTTCCATTATCAAATCAATAATTCATATTATTTGAATAATATTATTAGATAACATTATTGGCAATACCTAGAAAGTTCTGTCTAAGGAGAGGTTTGGTCATCTAATTGCGCGCCAGTAAGGAGAAATTCTTATTGGAAAGCCCCCTCTTTCCTGGGAACGGCCTGGTTGTCATAAATGTGATTATGTAATATTATTTGTGAATAATTAATTATTGATTCATATGATAAGGAAATATTTATTTTATGTGGATATAAATGAGGGATATATTTTTGTGGTTAAAAATGAAGGAGTTAATGTTGAAGTGTTTTATCTATATTTTTGTCGGAACGGAGGTATTGAAAATCAAATTAGGGTTTTTGAGATATTTTGCGAGGGTTATAATTTTTAATCCGACCGTTGGATCGTGGTAATATTTTGATATGTTATACATATATAAGTTGAGTATATGTCCACAAATTTTGAACCGTTAAAAATTAACGTATGATTTGTTATGAATTTTACGAGATGACTAGTTCAGAAATTGTTAAATTTTCGGAGTTAATCATTTTGGTAGAAAATTCTAGAATTGGTGGGCCACACTCTTGGTTGGTGAAAAAATGTGCTGAGATTTTTATTCAAATGTGGTAGGTAGGAATAGTAGTAGGTAAAGTCATCAGGTTGCAGGTTAAGTCTACTTCGGCGTGCTAACATTTTCCTATAAATAGAGGGCTAAGTTAGAATTGAAAATCACACCAGAATTCATAAGTTTTCTCTCTTTCTCTCTCTAGATTATTGAGTGTATTTTGTGAGTATTTAGATACTTTGAAAGTTGCTATTCAGCACAAGTTTCATTCAGCCTCATATCCGATATTCAGTCAGAAGTACGGTTATTTTGAGGTAAGGGATGTTATTTTCTTCGTAAATGATATTATTTCTTCAATATCATTATGCCGAAATATTGGTCTGAACTTTTTATCAAATTTGGAACTTTTTGGTGTCGAGATTACTATTCACATATACGGCACTATTCACGAATACGACACTATTCACCGAAAAATAAAATTTTCTTCTTTTTGTCCAAGATGTCTATTATGGCTACTATCTTTGATTGTATCCATGTTTTGATCATTATTTTTGAATTCTTCTTCAAAATTGGTTATGATGGAGTACTATTGAACTTAGATAAACTGTAATACGAATCCTTAATATTTGTTCTTTTATTTCACTGGATTCGTTTTCTTTAAAATATTTTTCATCATCCTCTGTCCTAAATGATGATATTACTGAATATCTTTGGCCTGTAGTGCAAAGATGTATGATTACCTGATGAATATCTTTGGCCTGTAGTGTAAAGATGAACAGGTGTTGAGATGAACATGACTGACTGGTGATACAAATGAATATCTTTGGCCTATAGTGCAAAGATGAATATTTGATTAAAGATGATTATTAATTGATGTTACAGGGATAAAATATTGATGATGGACTTTTAAATCTTAGAAGATAGTAGAATTCATTCTCTACTTGACTCTTCTAATTGTTTGCTGTTTCCGCTGCAGTTGTTGATCTAAAACTTGTTGTCGATTATATTCTATCAGATTTTTTCCTGTTGAATACTAATGATAATTTGTTGCATATTATCTTAGTCATAATATTCTTTACTAGGCTAGTTGAGCTCACCCTTTTCCTTTTTGTCCCATTTTTCTTCTCGGGAGGTGAGAACATATCAGGATCTAGTCGAGGTATGGAGTGATGGTTCTAGAAAGATATTTTAGCAGTCTTCACTATTTCTGTAAAATAGTGTTTGAATAATTGTAATGAGAATTTATTTGAGTGTGTATATTGTCTAGAAGATAATATTTGTATTTAAACTCACAGTATGTGTTGTTGTATTTTGCACGACAATTGTATTATTGAAGTTGTAGTTTGTTTTTTGTACCATGTATTTGACGACTCAGAATGAGTGTTGTATAACTATTTTGGGGGCGTCACAATTGTTGTATAACTTACCATTAGTAAGTTTTATAATTTTTTGTTACATCGGTATATGACATATTGTATTTGTATTGATTAAAAAATTACAATTAAAATACAAGTTATGTTATAAGTTATAACATAAGTTCGAGTTAAAGTTAACTCTAAGCTATAACTTATTTTATAAATTAGAGTTAAAAATACAATTATAAGTTACAACTTATAACTTATAACCAATCTATTAAAAAGATATATTCCCTTCGTCCAAAAATTAGATATACAATTTGACTTATGAGATAAAACGATGACATATTAAACTTTAAATTAATACCAATTTATTTAATTTTAGTTGATACAATAATTATAATTGTATAATATAGGCTTAAATATATTTTACTACCTTAAACTATTACTATTTTTTCACTTCGATGATTCAACTTTCAATTTTGTCAATTAGATGAGTAAACTATTAATTTTTTTCCACTTTTATCCAAATTCACTTGATATGTGTCCTTAGTGGGGCCATAGCAAGCTAAGTTGATGTGTATTTAAATAATAATATTTCTATCATTTTATTAACTTAAATTATTTGGGAAAGAGTAAATTTGACAAATTATTTTTTATTTTGCATTAAAACAAAACAAAACAAATCTCAGACCATTCTCCTTCAATCGATGGCCAAAAAAATCCAGACCCTGAATCAATATTTAAAGGTGCACGGGATGGTTTTATCCAGAACCTAAGAATAAAATGAAAGCATTTGTATTTTGCATGAATCAGTAATATATATATATATATATATATATATATATATATATATATATATATATATATATATATATATATATAATAACAAATTTTTTATATTATTATTATTATTACTACTATTATGAAATGTTGGAAATTGATGTATTTGAACAATTACTGTTATTTAATTTGATCTAAATTGTTGTATTTTATGCTATTATTTGATTATAAAAATAAAATTTCAATAACTAACTATACAATAAAAATGACGATAACATAAAAACAGCCATGATGTTATTATATTATACCACCATAGCCACTATATTATTGTAGGGATAAAAAGGCTTCAATCTCATAAGACAGCCATTACCCACCCTAACACAAAAAATTCATTCTACTAGTATATATATCCATAACATAGTAATTATATACATGCATAAATATTATTAATTCCTTCCTTATTTCATGAGAAAGTAATTAAACCACTGCTTTTAAATATGACTTAATTAGAGCATGCAGGATCATTTGCAGGTGCATGGGTTGCAGGTACAGTTGGCTCCACACTTGCAGCCACCGTTCTCAGCTGCCACACCATTGTCAAAATATCTGCAAAATCAATAATATATATATATATATATATATATATATATATATATATTGAACCTAATTAAAAGAATCTAATGGATTTATTTAATACTGTAATTAAGTTTTTAATGACGGATTTATAATCCTAGCTATATATGGTACATACTTCATCTGGGGTGCAACTCCACCAACAAGAATTTCGGCAGTGCTGGTGTTTTCTGAGTAGCTCATGTCGGGGTACATTTTGCATCTGCAATTATTTTTATTTAATTTGGTACTTCCATATATAGGATTAGGATTAGTAAATAAATGTTGCAGGCAGGCAGGCACAAATGTAATTAATAAGAAGAAGAATTAAACAAAATTTAATAAAAGGGTAAACTAGTAATTTAAATTTAAGAGATGTATTTTTTTTCTTTTAAACAACAAAAAAGAAATTTTCTATTAATTTTTTTTTCCGTCATAATAAATAATATAGGGAAAATAACAATAACATAGATATATATTTCTGTTTCCGTCTGTCTGTCTATAACTCATAAAGACATGCAGCTAAGGAAAATAAGAAGAGAGAAAAGGGTACCCTTGACAGCCGTTGCCACACTTGCAGGCATCCCCACAGCCACACTTTCCTCCACAGCAAGACATTTTGCTACAAATTAATATTAAAAAAATGCTGATGATTACAAAGAAATGAAAGGAGATTAACGAAAAGGGAGACAGTTATATATATATATATATATATATATATATATATATATATATATATATATATATATATATATATATATACACACACACACACAACACAACTAACGTTTGAACGAGTTTTGAGGGGGACCCGATCCTCCATCCTGCTGAACTTATGCCAAAACTGTTTCTAAGGTATGAGTTAATTTGGGATGTTTCAAGGAGGTGTTTGTTACCAATCATATAAAATATTTACAAAAATTTAAATTACTGCTAATAAAATTTGGTCATATTTATTATTTTAAGTTTGGTGGTGGTTATGTAATTATCTATTTTATAAAGAGGAGAAACAAAAATAATAGCTACCTTTTTCTTGACTGTAAAAACACTGAAGTTGTGTTTCATTTTTCTATTTAAGGAGTTAAAATATTTGTTATTATTATTTAATTCCTATTTTTATCTCTCTCATTCTTAGATTATCTTCTCACTAATTACCTTGTAATTTTTACTTATCCATATATACATAGTGTGCCACTATTGCCTACAACATTCCCATATGTTGGACCTTGTATCCATCGCTTCAAGGTGTACTTAGTTGGCAATTGTTCATAATCAAGATATGCCAAAAGGTACCTACAAGGTCACTTTCAAACTTTTTGCAACTACAATAAGCATAATCCAACTCTTTGTCATAAAGAATCTCTCTCACTTTGCCTTTTTTTTTTTTTGAACTTTATACACAACAACGTAAAATAAACGATAAAAGAATGTTTGTTTTCTTAAAAACCAAGTGTCCAGTTAGCATGAAGTGAATTCACTTAATACTTAATACAGTGCTGACACACAAACGGGAGGGTGATCTCTCCGCCTATGTGTCAGCACTGTATTGGTCATGACAGTGAACTTACTATAAAGTTCATTTCATACTATAGTCACTCCCCCGTACTTGAAACATTTTAATTAATTAATTACGTAGGACTTTAGAAGTAATATTATTTAGTTTAGGAATAGTAATAGTAATACTAATTAATACATACCCAGAACAGCCGGTGCCGCACTTGCACCCAGAGTTTCCTCCGCATGCAACAAAATGAATCTACCCGAGTAGTACTTCATCATTTTCATAAAGCAATGTTTTTAGAGGTGCTTCGAGTCTTTTACCTACTTTAAATTTAAGATGGGATGTATTCTCTCCTTTTGTCCTTTAAGATAAAAGTAGAATAGACAGTTTTCTTAAAACCTCAATATAAATATATAATTATTATATTCAGTCTTCTTCTTCTTAAAAAAAAACAACTTTAAGGTAAGGTTGTAAAAAGAAAAAGTGTTTTCAGAAAAACGCCCACCATGGGGCTCGAACCCATGACCACAAGGTTAAGAGCCTTGCGCTCTACCAACTGAGCTAGACGGGCTTTGACTAAAAAGAAGTCATATTACAACTATAAATTTCTACAAATATCAGTCTATTTACCATTGCGCCGGATCAAGTAGTGTCATTTAGCAGTTGAGGCATGTATGAGTTTATCGCACAAGATAGTTAGTACACACAACAAAAAATTTAAACCAAAGATTATAAATTTATAATTAAATGAGTAAATATCTACTACTACTATTTATTCAAACTAATCGAGGACTTGTTCATTTTAGCATCAATGTGTTCTTGCACTTCACCCTATCTATGTCAGTGGCTATATATATATATTAATTAAATACAAAGAGTTAATTAACTCCAATTAATAGATTTTTTGTTCACCATTAAATTAATTATAAGGAATTTCATTATGCGTTGTTTGGTCCAATTATATGCTGTTGTTGGGTCTTAATGATGAGTAAAAATAATTATAAAAAAAAAAACTTTTAAATGAAATAAAACGCCCACCGTGGGGCTCGAACCCACGACCACAAGGTTAAGAGCCTTGCGCTCTACCAACTGAGCTAGACGGGCTTTATTGACAGGGAGTGTTCGTATGCCATGATATTTAATATTTACCTGTTCAAACTATATCTAGAAGAAGATGACCACCCACCACCAACTCTTTTTCCCCATTTGATCCAAATATCTTCAGAGTGACCATTCATTTTGATCGAGTTAAAGCCCTCCGAATTCCCAACACTAATCCGTATCACAATAACAAAACTACCTAATAAACTACCTACAATTGATCATATCTTTTTCTATTTAACTTAATTTCCCAAGGAAATTAAAATAAAAGAAGCCAAAAATTCCCTCCTCTAGCTGCTTGATCAGCAAGTTAAAATAAATAAATATTAATTAAGGGTCATAATTGATGCTAATATATGAAATTTCAGACAGAATTAATTGATACTAATATTAAAAAAGTTGTTGGCACATAATTTTATTATTATTTAATTGAGCTAGCTATAGCTATTGGGCTCCTTTATTTCTTTCTTTCTTTATAAAATTAAATAAACAATAACTGATCAATTACTAACTTACTATTGTTTCGGGAAAGAAATTGAAATTTATATAATGCATTTGAAGTATTATTAGGCTAGGCTACTTAAAATGTGAAATGGACATTGTAAGACCCTAACTTTTATAAATAAAGATAAATTTTTTATAAATATCATTTTTGAATATTATGGAGTTAATTTGATATAATGTTATAGTTGTGGGTAATATTTATAAATTTTGTAAAGTACGCAAGTTGTTATATAATATTCGATTGGTCGGGGAATATTCGTTTTAACAGGGAATATTCGTACAACGACACAATCATTGGTGGACCCCACAACGAAATTATTGTCGGATTGAAAAAACGACAAAAATATTTTATTAAAAATAACGGCGGAAGTTTTACCATTGTTACTGTTGAACTACTCGGTAGTAAAAGTACAGTAATACGTGTGGTTGCATAGTAGCACACGGTATTGATTATTAATGCTTATGTGAGAAGTCACTCAGTTTGATTCAATTATTGTCAGTTAATAATATGAATTATTTAGCGATAATGACGTTTTGTTTTATTCGTATTATTAACGTAATAAAACAGAAACATCTTTTTATATAAAACAGAATACTTTATTAAAGTTATTCTATAAATAGAATATATTATATTTTATTTAAAATATTTTTCTTTAAATATGGACCGTCAGATTAAAGTAATCAATCTGGACCGTTCATAGATTAGTTACATTCTATTTTTCTATAAATAGCAACTCATTCCTTCGTTATTTCTTACGAATTCACTGAACTCTAGAGAGAGAAACTATAGAGAGAGAGAAGAAGAGTATTCTGCTACTTAACTACTTCCTTATTTCAGCTCTTCTTTAAAACGGTAAGGGGTGTTATTCTTTCTTATTCATGAAGAGAACTGTTGTTATTCAATTTCTTATTATTCTGTTGGAATAACCTGTATACGCGGTCTACCCTATACTTGGTGATATTCTTCTATTATTCTGTTGGAACATCATGTCTGTGTGTTTTACACCGGACCTGGTTCCATTATTTATTATTCTGTCGGAATATCCTGTCTGTGCGTTTATGCCGGACCTGGTTCCATTATTTATTATTCTGTTGGAATAACCTGTCTGTGCGGTCTATCGCATGCATGGTGATTTCTTTTGTTATTCCATTCTTTATTGTACTCAGTTGGTTAAGTTTTGACTTCTATACTCCATGATATTTGTGGAATATCCTTGATAATTGCGTTTCATCTAGTATCTTTTCATGAAAATATTCTTCTAAGTATTCTTGAATTTTACTCCACAAAGCAGTATCATGTTGACAATTTGGACGTTATTAATTCTTGGATAAATTAATTCTTGAACTTGTTTTATTGAATTCTTATATCATTGTCATCATCCTCATGTTTATAAAATGTTAAAAGTCATCTGTAGCCTGTAGTGCATAGATGGACTTGGTATGATTATGACCAGAAATTATTCGGTATAATCATGACCGTAATGTTACAAATGATGTGGTAAAAGTCCTCATTGGCCCGTAGTGCATTGATGGACAGTTGTTGGCATGATCATGACCATTAATGAATACACGAATATCCTTGGCCGTAGTGCAGGGGTGATTCGATGATGTGGATTATTTTATTAAGCTGAGTCCTAGCGATAACAGTGTTGAAAAACCTTTTAAATCATAAAAGATAGTAGAGTTTATTTTCTACTTGACTCTTTTAATGGATTGCTTGTTCCCCTGCAGTTAAACTTGATGTCTATTATATTTTATCAGTTTGACATTGTTGAAGGCTAATGATAATTTATTCTGCATTGTCTTAGTCATAATATTTCTTACTGGGCTAGTTGAGATCACCCTTTCTTTCACTGTTCTCTTCAGGAAATGAGAACGTAGCTGGGGCAAGTCGGGAAACGGAGTGATGGTTTGAATGATAGTATTAGTTAGTAGTCCTCACTATTCTATGTAATAGTGTGTTAATAAATGTAATGAGGACTCCTTTTGAGTATGAATACTCTCTAAAAGATAATATTTGTATTCAAACTCGCAGTTTATGTTTTGTCGTATTGTACACGACAGTTGTATTAGTAAGTTATATTTTTATTCTGTACTTTGTATCTGACGACCCCAGATGGGTGATGTATACCTAATTTTGGGGGCGTCACAGTTGGTATCAGAGCTTAGGGATATGATCCCTGGCTAAGATGTGAGAATAGAACTAAGAGGGGAGAGACGGGGAATTCCTTCGCTAGTATGACCTACCTAAGATTATTTGCATGGTATTTAATTGGTCGGTCATAATATAAGGATAATTTATGACATATCAATTAACTTTTATTTTGTGGCAGTATCTGAAAATAGCATCTGAGAATGTTGAGAATAGCAATGGAGCACAGGCGACTGTTGATTCACCACATATTAATAATCATGATAATGTGCATCAGGAAGGTGACAATCCTCATGCAAACAACAACACTGACCAGATGATGAATGATGGAATGTTCAGAAACTTTATGCAGTTCATGCAACAGCAGGCGAGATAAAAGTAAGACCCCGAATTTTATGAAATAAAAGTATTTAATAATTACTATTCAGTAAATGGTTAAATTGATAAATGTTAAAGTTAAGGGTGATATATGAAATTTTTTTCAAAATAAACAAGTGGTTATAAAATAATCATTGTTGTCGGGGAATATTCGTTGGTCGTGGAATATTCTTTCTGTCGGGGAATATTCGTACGACGGCGCAGCTATTTGTGGGTCCCATAACGAAAAACAGTCGGATGAAGATAACGACAAAAATTACGTTTTTATAATTAACGGCGTAGTTGTTACCGTTAACACTGTTGGAATACCCGGTGGTTAAAATACAGTAATACGCGTTATTGCACAGTATTTTTGAAATTATTGATCCTTACGTAAGAAGGCAGTACTCAATAATTGTTACAGTAGTTACTGTTCAATATTTTATTTTATTGATTCAATAATTGCTGCGTTGATATTTTATATTATTGTTGTTTCAATAATTGTTGCTGCACAGTATTTTTCATAATCAGATCAATAATTCATATTATTTAGAATAATATTATTATATAGCATTATTGATAATGTCTAGAAAGTTCTGTCTAAGGAGATGTTTGATCATCTAATTGCGCGTCAGTAAGGAGAAATCCTTATCGGAAAGCCCCCTCTTTCCTGGGAACGGTCTGGTTGTCAAAAATGTGATTCTGTAATATTATCTGTGAATAATTAATTATTGATTCATATGATAAGTAAATATTTATTGTATGTGGATATAAATGAGGGATATATTTTTGTGGTTGAAAATGAAGGAGTTAATGTTGAGGTGTTTTATCTGTATTTTTGTCAGAACGGAGGTATTGAAAATCAAATTAGGGTTTTTGAGATACTTTGCGATGGTTATAATTTTTAATCCGACCGTTGGATCGTGGTAATATTTAGATATGTTATACATATATAAGTTGAGTATATGTCCACAAATTTTGAACCGTTAAAAATGAACGTATGATTTATTATGAATTTTACAAGATGACTGGTTCAGAAATTGTTGAATTTTTAGAGTTTATCATTTTGGTGGAAAATTCTAGAATTGGTGGGCCCCACTTGTGGTTGGTGAAGAAATGTGCTGAATTATATTTCAAATGTGGTGGGTGGGAATAGTAGCAGGTAAAGTCATCAGGTTGCAGGTCAAACCTACTAAAATTTTCCTATAAATAGAGGGCTAAGTTAGAATTGAAAATCACACCAAAAACATAAGCTTTCTCTCTTTCTCTCTCTATATTATGAAGCATATTTTGTGAATTTTTAGATACTTGGTGAGTTGCTATTCATCAGTGAAAGTTTTCTTCAGCATCATATCCGATATCCAGTCAGAAGTACTGCTCTTTTGAGGTAAGGGATAGTAAGGGATAGTAAGGGATTTTAAGGGTTGTTATGATTTTCAGTTTCGTAATTTTTCTGAACTTCAAAAATTCTAGAAAAATTTGAAATGATATTTTGATGAGTTTTCTTGATTGTGTCCAAAAATGGTGATTTTTGGATGTATAGATTAAGAGTTATGAATTTTATGAGAAAAGACTATTTTAAAAGTAACCGCTTATAACTCCTTGTGGTTAACTCCAAAGTTGATGAAATTTTTATTGGGAGTACATGTATATGATAGGAGTATACTCTGTGAATTTTAGAATTTTTAGATAAAAGTACAATTTTTGATAAATGTCTAAATATTCGGCTATTTTGGCCATATGAAAAATAGTAAATGACTTTTAAAAATTCTGAGAAAAATATATGTTCACTATGGGACTATATTATGCTAAATTCCAGAAAAGAAATATTTTTAGAACTGATTTGGTATTTTTCATAAAAATGGTCTAGTTATGAGTAAATGAATTAAATATGTTTTGTGAAGTAAGAAAGTTGGAAAATAGGATTTTATGGCTTGAGAATCCTATATGAGGTATATGCAGATTTTTGATGAGAGTTTTGGTTATTGGTGATGAAATCTCATGAGTTTGACATTTTAGAATGATTAAATACATTATTTAGTAAAGTGTAAACAATTAAAATAAATTGTTTATAAATTTAAGTAATGTTATTCTTTCAATATCATTATACCGAAATATTGGTATGAATTTTATTGTAAAATTTCTATCTTTTGTGTCGGGGTTACTATTCATGAGTTACTATTCACGATTTACTATTCATGAGTTACGAATATTACTCTTGAGATTAAAACTATATGTTGATCATATTATTTTTATTATCATATATAACATTTTTATAACCCTAATGATGATATTGATTTCTCTTTGACTTGAGTGTAAAGATGGGTAGATTTTTGGTATGATCATGACTATGGGTTCTCTTTGGCCAATAGTGCAAAGATGAATTGTTGACTGGTATGATCATAACCATTGAATTTATAAGTGAATATCTTTAGCTTAAGTGAAAAGGTGAATTGATCAACATGGTTATAATTATTGTTTATATAAATTCTGAAATGATTATATATTTCTTTGATATATGAATATATTTGGCCTGTAGTGCAAATATGAATTATTGATGAATATCTTTGGCCTGTAGTGCAAAGATGAATTATTGATGAATATCTATGGCCTGTAATGCAAAGATGAATTGTTGATGAATATCTTTGGCCCGTAGTGCAAAGATGACATGTTGTTGAATATCTTTGGCCAGTAGTGCAAAGATGAACAGATGTTGAGATGAACATGACCAACTGGTGATACAAATGAATATCTTTGGCCGTAGTACAAAGATGAAGTTATTAGTATGATTATGAACATGAACTGTGATTTGGTATAACCATGATCTTTGATGTTCAGGTAAAGACAGGTGATGAAAATATTCTTCGTCCTGGGTGCGAAGAGGAATTTAGAGTCACAATTATGATTATGAGTTATTCATATGATTCTGAAAAGGAACTGTTGAGTGATGTTACATGGATAAAACATTGTTGGTGGATTTTTAACATGAAAGAGATAATAGACTTTATAGTCTATTTGACTCTTCTAATGGATTGCTCGTTCTGCTGCAACTATGGTTGAAATTTTTATTATCTACCATATGTTCTAAATCTCTGATTTATTACTGATGAAGACTATTGATAATTTATTTATCTTTAGTCATGATATTCTTTACTGGGCTAGTTGTGCTCACTCTTCTGTTTCACAATTCCTTTCAGGTAATAAGAGTGTAGCTGGGCCGAGCGGGGGTAACCAGGGAATAGAACGGTGGTCATTATTTAGTAGTTATATTTGGTGAATCATCTAGGGTGAAGCGAACCCAATGTTGAAAGAGTGTTTTGCCACTATCATACAAGATGTCTAATGGCATACAACTTCGTGTCATCATAAGACATGATTGTACTGATCCACTTGCTGAGTATATTTACGAGCACTACCTATATAATCTTGGTGTTTGTTTGAAGTATAATTCTCAATTAGAGACAGTGGAGATAATGATAAGTCAAGAGAAGACTCACCATTGGGAAGAATATGATAGCAAACTTCTAGTTTTTCTTTGAGGTCTATTGGGTCAACCAAGGATAATTCTGTGGCCATATGATATCTATCATAACCTAGAAGCATGGCCTCCCATGTACGAAGGTTTCCTTGAGCACTTCCCAAAGATTCTAATTTCTAAAATAGTTTTTGACTATACATTTATGTAAGGTATCATTGTGAGGTGCTGTCCACGATTGGGACATGAGTCACATTTGGTATATATTTGTATCCAAACTCACAGCATATGTGTTGTTGTATTTTGCACGATAATTGTTGTAATAAAGTTGTAGTTATTTTCTGTACCATGTATTTGGCGACTCAGAATAGGTTGGATGGAATGGACCTATTTTGGGGTCGTTACAAAGGTCATTTAGCTCGATTTTGTCGTTTACCAAAAACAAGTTCAACCAAGATGGAGACACCAAAGGCCATCCCAGAAAAGTCAAAACCGGGTAGTGCAAGGGAGAGCGTTTGTTGTGACCTCCCAGAAAGCAAGGAACCCGAATGAGGTCATCACGGGTAAGCTTATCATAAACTCTAACGAAGTCTATACTTTATTTGATACCGGTTCTACCCATTCTTTTTATTTCTCCTACTTGCGCTCATCGATTATATTTGATTCCGGAGAAATTAGACTTTGACTTATCTGTTGAAACTCCATTGGGAGGAAACCTTCATTACATCTACGGTTTATAAGTCTTATTTGATTCAATTTGGTACCCACACATTACCTGTCAATCTTATTTCATTAAAAATACTTGCATTTGACGTGATTCTAGGGATTGATTGGTTAACTACTCATCATGCAAAAATTGATTATTTTCGTAAGGTTGTTAGCTTTCATATTCCTAATCGACCTATTATACGAATTCAAGCAACCAAACCATTAAAATCAATCGCTGTCATCTCAAGCCATAAAGCTATTCGTTTATTGAAAAACGGATGTCAAGCTTTCTTAGCTCATGTCACGGATCTAAACAAAAATACGTCAGTTTTGAATGATATTTCGATTGTTAATAAATTCCCTGACGTATTCCCTGAAGAACTTCCTGGCCTACCCCCAGAGCGTGAAATTGAATTTTGTATCGACTTGAACCGGTACAAAATCTATTTCCAAAGCCCCATATCGAATGACTCCTATTGAACTTCAGGAGTTAAAGATCCAACTGCAGGAATTGTTAGACATTGGCTTTATTCGTCCTAGTACTTCTCCTTGGGGTGCTCCTGTTCTATTCGTGAAGAAGAAAGATGGAAGTATGCGACTTTGTATTGATTATCGGAAGTTGAATCATGTCACCATAAAAAACAGGTACCCATTGCCACGTATTGATGACCTGTTTGACCAGTTGCAAGAAGCACAATTCTTTTCAAAGATCGATCTTCGTTCTGGATATCATCAGCTGAAGGTTAGAACTGAGGATATTCCAAAGACGGCTTTTAGAACTCGGTACGGGCATTATGAATTCCTAGTCATGTCCTTTGGATTGACTAATGCTCCTGCTGCCTTCATGGATATGATGAATCGGGTATTCAAGGAATATTTGGATCACTTTGTGGTCGTCTTTATTGATGACATCCTTATTTATTCCAAAAGCCGTGAAGATCATGAGCAACACTTGAGGCTGGTACTCCAAAAGCTTCGTGAATACAAGCTTTATGCCAAGTTGAAGAATGCGAGTTCTGGCTGGAGGAGGTAGCATTTCTTGGGCACGTTAGTATCAAGTCGTGGAATATCTGTTGACCCGGCAAAGATGAAGCTATTCAATGCTGGGAGCAACCTAAATCAGTGACCGAAGTACGTAGCTTTCTTGGTTTAGCTGGTGGTTATTATCGGAGATTCGTGGAAGGATTTCTCGAATCGCTACTCCATTAACTCAGCTGACTCGCGAAAGATACAAGTTCGGTTGGAGCGAAGAATGTGAGCAGAGTTTTCAAGAACTCAAGAGGAGACTCATTTCAGCACATGTTCTAACAATACCATCTGACTCGGAGGGATTTGTCATCTACAGTGATGCTTCGAGCAAAGGGTTGGGATGTGTTCTCATGCAACATGAAAAATGTAACGACCCCAAAATAGGTCCATTCCATCCAACCTATTCTGAGTCGTCAAATACATGGTACAGAAAACAACTACAACTTTATTACAACAATTGTCGTGCAAAATACAACAACACATATGCTGTGAGTTTGGATACAAATATATACAAATGTGACTCATGTTCCAACCGTGGACATCGCCTCACAATAACACCTTACATAAAGGTATAGTCAAAAACTGTTTTAGAAATTAGAATCTTTGGGAAGTGCTCAAGGAAACCTTCGTACATGGGAGGCCACGCGTCTAGGTTATGATAGATATCATATGGCCACAGAATTATCCTTGGTTGACCCAATAGACCCCAAGAAAAATGAGAAGATTACTATCATATTCTTCCAATGGTGAGTCTTCTCTTGACTTATCATTATCTCCACTGTATCTAACTGAGAATTATACTTTAAACAAACACAAGATTATATAGGTAGTGCTCGTATATATACTCAGCAAGTGAATGAGCACAACCCTGTCTTATGATGACACGAGGTTGTATGTCATTAGACATCTTGTATGATAGTGGCAAAACCACCCTTCCAACGTTGGGTACACCTTACCCTATTGGATTCACCAAATATAACTACTAAATGAACTTTTCTATACTGCTTCGGTGAGAACATCCACAGCTAGAGACCACCGTTCTATTTCCCCGTTACCCTCGCTCGACCCAGCTACAACTCTTATTACCTGAAAGGAATTGTGAAGCAAAAGGGTGAGCAACAACTAGCTCAGTAAAGAATATCATGACTAAAGATAATTAAATTATCAATAGCCCTTCATCAATAATAAATCAGAGATTTAGAACATATGGTAAATGATATAAAAATTTCAACCATAGTTGCAGCGGAACGAGCAATCATTAGAAGAGTCAAATAGACTATAAAGTCTATTATCTTCTCCATGTTAAAAATCCACCAACAATGTTTTATCCCTGTAACATCAATCAACAATTCTGGTCCACAATCATATGAATAACTCATAATCATAACTGTAGTTCTAAATTCCTCTTCTCATCCAGGACGATGATAATTTTCATCACCTAACTTTACCTGAAACATCAAAGATCATGGTTACACCAAATCACATTTCCTGTTCATAAACCATACTAATTAACTTCATCTTTGCACTACGTCCAAAGATATTCATTTGGTATCACCAGTTGGTCATGTTTATCTCAACATCTGTTCATCTTTGCACTACTGGCCAAAGATATTCAACAACATGTCATCTTTGCACTACGGGCTAAAGATATTCATCAACAATTCATCTTTGCACTACAGGCCAAAGATATTCATCAATATTTCATCTTTGCACTACAGGCCAAAGATATTAATATCTCAAAGAATTTATAATCATTTCAGAATTTATATAAACAATAATTATAACCATGTTGATCAATTCACTTTTGCACTTAAGCTAAAGATATTCACTTATAAATTCAATGGTCATGATCATACCAGTCACAATTCAACTTTGCACTACAGGCCAAAGAGAACCTAGTCATGATCATTACCAATAATCTACCATCTTTACACTCCAGTGAAAGAGAATTTCAACATCAGGGTTATAAAAATGTTATTATGATGATATAAAAATAATATGATCAACATATAGTTTAATCTCAAGAGTAATATTCGTAACTCATGAATAGTAACCCCGACACAAAAGATAGAAATTCTACAATAAAATTCATACCAATATTTCGATATAATGATATTGAAAGAATAACATTACTTAAATTTTATAAACAATTTATTTTAATTGTTTACAGTTTACTAATTAATGCATTTAATCATCATAAAATGCCAACTCTTACAATTTCATCATCAATAACCAAACCCTCATCAAAAATCTGCATATACCTCATATAGGATTCTCAAGCCATTAATCCTATTTTTCCAATTTTCTTCTTCACAAAACATATTTATTCATTTACTCATAACTAGACCATTTTCATGAAAAATACCAAATCAGTTCCAAAAATATTTCTTTTCTGGGATTTAGCTTAATATAGTCCCATAGTGAAATATATTTTTCTCAGAATTTTTTAAAAGTCATTTACTTTTTTCATATGGCCAAAAATAGCCGAAATATTTAGACATTTATCAAAAAATTGTACTTTTATCTGAAAATTCTGAAATTCACAGAGTATACTCTATCATATACATGTACTCCCAATAAAAATTTCATCAATTTTGGAGTTAACACAAGGGAATTATAAGCGATTACTTTTAAAATAGTCGTTTCCCGTAAGATTCATAACTCTTAATCTATACATCCAAAAATCACCATTTTTGGACACAATCAATAAAAACTCATCAAAATATCATTTCAAATTTTTTCATATTTTTGAAGATCAGAAAAAATACGAAACTAAAAATCATAAACAACCCTTAAAATCCCTTAATATCCCTTACTATCCCTTACAAATCCTTACTATCCTTACTATCCCTTACCTCAAAAGAGCAGTACTTCTGATCGGTATAAGGCTGAAGGAAACTTGCACTGATGAATAGAAACTCACAGAGTATCTAAATACTCACAAAATACACTCAATAATCTAGAGAGAGAAAGAGAGAAAACTTATGTTTTTGGTGTGATTTTCCATTCTAACTTAGCCCTCTATTTATAGGAAAATTTTGGTAGGTTTGACCTGCAACCTGATGGCTTTACCTGCTACTATTCCCACCCACCACATTTGAAATATAATTCAGCACATTTCTTCACCAACCACAAGTGGGGCCCACCAATTCTAGAATTTTCCACTAAAATGATAAACTCCGAAAATTCAACAATTTCTGAACCAGTCATCTCGTAAAATTCATAATAAATCATACGTTCATTTTTAACGGTTCAAATTTGTGGGCATATACTCAACTTATATATGTATAACATATCCAAAAAATTGCCACGATCCAACGGTCGGATTAAAAATTATAACCCCCGCAAAATATCTCAAAAACCCTGATTTTTAATACCTCCATTCCGACAAAAATACTGATAAAAATCTCAACATTAACTCCTTCATTTTTAACCACAAAAATATATCCCTCATTTATATCCACATAATATAAATATTTCTTTATCATATGAATCAATAATTAATTATTCACAAATAATATAACAGAATCACTTTATGACAACCAGGCCGTTCCCAGGAAAGAGGGGGCTTTCCAATAAGGATTTTCCTTACTGGCGCGCAATTAAATGACCAAACCTCTCCTTAGACAGAACTTTCTAGACATTGTCAATAATGTTATCTAATAATACTATTCAATAATATGAATTATTGATCTGATAATGGGAAATACTGTGCAGCAACAATTATTGAACAACAATAATACAAAATTTCAACGTAGCAATTATTGAATCAATAAAATAAAATATTGAACTGTAATTACTGTAACAATTATTGAGTAGTGCCTTCATACGTAAGAATCAATAATTTCAAAAAATACTATGCAATACCGTGTGCTACTGTGCAATAACGCGTATTACTGTATTTTAACCACTGGGTATTTCAACAGTGGTTAACGGTAACAACTACGCGTTATTGTTAAAAACTCAAATTTGTCGTTTTCCTTCACCCGACAGTTATTCGTTATGGGGCCCACAAATAGTTGCGCCGTCGTACGAATATTCCCCGACAGAAAGAATATTCCACGACCAAACGAATATTCCCCGACAACAATGATTATTTTATAACCACTTGCTTATTTTGAAAAAAAATCATATTTCACTCATAAACTTTAAATTTTTATCAATTTAACCATTTACTGAATAGTAATTATAAGAAAAATTGAATACTTTTATTTCACAAAAATTCGGGGTCTTACAATCTCCCCTCCTTATGAAATTTCGTCCCCGAAATTTACGTATCTGGTATTTCAAAAAAATTGAGAATACCTTCCTTTCATTTCAGATCCATCTTTCTTGTCATCATAATTTTCTCAATTGCTCATCTCCTGTATTTCAAATATCATTCTAGAATACAGCTTCAAAACAAGGGTAATTAACAAATTAACATATCACATAATATCCCAATATTATGATGACCAACAAATAAGCTTAGGTAGGACACACTAGCGAAGGATTTACTCATCTCTCCCCTCCTAGTTGGATTCTCCGATCTCCGCCAGAGATCATATCCCTAAGCTCTGATACCAAATGTAACGACCCCAAAATAGGTCCATTCCATCCAACCTATTCTGAGTCGTCAAATACATGGTACAGGAAAACAACTACAACTTTATTACAACAATTGTCGTGCAAAATACAACAACACATATGCTGTGAGTTTGGATAACAAATATATACCAATGTGACTCATGTTCCAACCGTGGACATCGCCTCACAATAACACCTTACATAAAGGTATAGTCAAAACTGTTTTAGAAATTAGAAATCTTTGGGAAGTGCTCAAGGAAACCTTCGTACATGGGAGGCCACGCGTCTAGGTTATGATAGATATCATATGGCCACAGAATTATCCTTGGTTGACCCAATATACCCAAAGAAAAACGAGAAGATTACTATCATATTCTTCCCAATGGTGAGTCTTCTCTTGACTTATCATTATCTCCACTGTATCTAACTGAGAATTATACTTTAAACAAACACCAGATTATATAGGTAGTGCTCGTATATACACTCAGCAAGTGAATGAGCACAACCCTGTCTTATGATGACACGAGGTTGTATGTCATTAGACATCTTGTATGATAGTGGCAAACCACCCTTCCAACGTTGGGTACACCTTACCCTATTGGATTCACCAAATATAACTACTAATGAACTTTTTATACTGCTTCGGGAGAACATCCACAGCTAGAGACCACCGTTCTATTTCCCGTTACCCTCGCTCGACCCAGCTACACTCTTATTACCTGAAAGGAATTGTGAAGCAAAAGGGTGAGCAAAACTAGCTCAGTAAAGAATATCATGACTAAGATAATTAAATTATCAATAGCCTTCATCAATAATAAACAGAGATTTAGAACATATGGTAAATGATAAAAAATTTCAACCATAGTTGCAGCGGAACGAGCAATCCATTAGAAGAGTAAATAGGACTATAAAGTCTATTATCTTCTCCATGTTAAAAATCTCACCAAAATGTTTTATCCCTGTAAACATCAATCAACAATTCGGTCCACAATCATATGAATAACTCATAATCATAACTGTAGTTCTAAAATTCCTCTTCTCATCCAGGACGATGATAATTTTCATCACCTAACTTTACCTGAAACATCAAAGATCATGGTTACACCAAATCACATTTCCTGTTCATAAACCATACTAATAACTTCATCTTTGCACTACGTCCAAGATATTCATTTGTATCACCAGTTGGTCATGTTTATCTCAACATCTGTTCATCTTTGCACTACTGGCCAAAGATATTCAACAACATGTCATCTTTGCACTACGGGCTAAAGATATTCATCAACAATTCATCTTTGCACTACAGGCCAAAGATATTCATCAATATTTCATCTTTGCACTACAGGCCAAAGATATTAATATCTCAAAGAAATATATAATCATTTCAGAATTTTTATAAACAATAATTATAACCATGTTGATCAATTCACTTTTGCACTTAAAGCTAAAGATATTCACTTATAAATTCAATGGTCATGATCATACCAGTCACAATTCAACTTTGCACTACAGGCAAAGAGAACCCTAGTCATGATCATACCAATAATCTACCCATCTTTACACTCAGTGAAAGAGAATTTCAACATCAGGGTTTATAAAAATGTTATATATGATGATAAAAAATAATATGATCAACATATAGTTTTAATCTCAAGAGTAATATTCGTAACTCATGAATAGTAACCCGACACAAAAGATAGAAATTTACAATAAAATTCATACCAATATTTCGATATAATGATATTGAAAGAATAACATTACTTAAATTTATAAACAATTTATTTTAATTGTTTACAGTTTACTAATTAATGCATTTAATCATCATAAAATGCCAAACTCTTACAATTTCATCATCAATAAACCAAAACCCTCATCAAAAAATCTGCATATACCTCATATAGGATTCTCAAGCCATAAAATCCTATTTTTCCAATTTTCTTCTTCACAAAACATATTTAATTCATTTACTCATAAACTAGACCATTTTCATGAAAAATACCAAATCAGTTCCAAAAATATTTCTTTTTGGGATTTAGCTTAATATAGTCCCATAGTGAACATATATTTTTCTCAGAATTTTTAAAGTCATTTACTATTTTTCTATGGCCAAATAGCCGAATATTTAGACATTTATCAAAAATTGTACTTTTATCTGAAAATTCTGAAATTCACAGAGTATACTCCTATCATATACATGTACTCCCATCATAATATAAAATTTTCATCAATTTTGGAGTTAACCAACAGGAATTATAAGCGATTACTTTTAAAATAGTCGTTTCCCGTAAGATTCATAACTCTTAATCTATACATCCAAAAATCACCATTTTTGGACACAATCAATTAAAACTCATCAAAATATCATTTCAAATTTTTTCATAATTTTTGAAGATCAGAAAAATTACGAAACTAAAAATCATAACAACCCTTAAAATCCCTTAATATCCTTACTATCCCTTACAATCCCTTACTAATCCCTTACTATCCCTTACCTCAAAAGAGCAGTACTTCTGATCGGTATAGGCTGAAGGAAACTTGCACTGATGAATAGAAACTCACAGAGTATCTAAATACTCACAAATACACTCAATAATCTAGAGAGAGAAAGAGAGAAAACTTATGTTTTGGTGTGATTTTCCATTCTAACTTAGCCCTCTATTTATAGGAAAATTTTGGTAGGTTTGACTGCAACCTGATGGCTTTTACCTGCTACTATTCCCACCACCACATTTGAAATATAATTCAGCACTTTCTTCACCAACACAAGTGGGGCCCACCAATTCTAGAATTTTCCACTAAATGATAAACTCCGAAATTCAACAATTTCTGAACCAGTATCTCGTAAAATTCATAATAAATCATACGTTCATTTTAACGGTTCAAAATTTTGTGGGCATATACTCAACTTATATATGTATAAACATATCCAAAATTGCCACGATCCAACGGTCGGATTAAAAATTATAACCCCACAAAATATCTCAAAAACCCTGATTTTTAATACCTCCATTCCGACAAAAAATACTGATAATAAATCTCAACATTAACTCCTTCATTTTTAACCACAAAAAAATATATCCCTCATTTATATCCACATAATATAAATATTTCTTTATCATATGAATCAATAATTAATTATTCACAAATAATATTACAGAATCACATTTATGACAACCAGGCCGTTCCCAGGAAAGGAGGGGGCTTTCCAATAAGGATTTTTCCTTACTGGCGCGCAATTAAATGACAAACCTCTCCTTAGACAGAACTTTCTAGACATTGTCAATAATGTTATCTAATAATTACTATTCAAATAATATGAATTATTGATCTGATAATGGGAAATACTGTGCAGCAACAATTATTGAACAACAATAATACAAAATTCAACGTAGCAATTATTGAATCAATAAATAAAATATTGAACAGTAATTACTGTAACAATTATTGAGTAGTGCCTTCATACGTAAGAATCAATAATTTCAAAAAATACTATGCAATACCGTGTGCTACTGTGCAATAACGCGTATTACTGTATTTTAACCACTGGGTATTTCAACAGTGTTAACGGTAACAACTACGCGTTATTTGTAAAAACTCAAATTTGTCGTTTTCCTTCACCCGACAGTTATTCGTTATGGGGCCCACAAAATAGTTGCGCCGTCGTACGAATATTCCCCGACAGAAAGAATATTCCACGACCAAACGAATATTCCCGACAACAATGATTATTTTATAACCACTTGCTTATTTTGAAAAAAAAAAATCATATTTCACTCATAACTTTAAATTTTTATCAATTTTCATTTACTGAATAGTAATTATAAGAAAAAATTGAATACTTTTATTTCATAAAATTCAGGGTCTTACAAAAAGTCATAGCCTATGCATCAAGACATCTCAAGGAATATAAGAGGAATTATCCTACTCATGATCTAGAGTTGGCAGCTGTTGTCTTTGCACTTAAAATTTGGAGGCATTACTTGTATGGGGAGAAGGTGGAGATCTTTACGGATCATAAAAGCCTTATATATTTTTCACTCAAAAGGAACTCAACATGCGACAAACGACGTTGGCTTGAAATGTTGAAAGATTATGATCATACCATTCAATACCATCCTGAAAAAGCGAACGTGGTAGCTGACGCATTGAGTAGAAGATCATATGCAAGTACGAGTGCGATATTGTCAACACAAAGGCCCATTTTGTGTGATTTGCAAAGGCTGGAGATCGAGTTAAAGACTCCATGGACCCATGTGATGATGGCGAATATACGAGTAGAACCGACTTTAATCGATAAAGTTAAAGCTGCTCAAGCTACAGACCTGGAGCTGATGCGTATGAGGAAGAAAGTGCAAGAAGGTGCTATGCCGGAAGCAAGAATCGATGAAGAAGGAATACTTCGAGTCAACTCCAGACTTTGTATTCCTAACAACCCTGATTTAAAGTATGAAATCATGATGGAGGCGCACAAACACACGTTTGCAATCCATCCTGGAAGTACCAAAATGTATCATGATCTTCGTCATACATTTTGGTGGAGCAATATG